>KV006936.1:177207-193017 GCA_001598015.1 Dorcoceras hygrometricum
GAGGTTGTGCAACATACACTTCCTCAGTTAAGATGTCATTTAGAAAGGCACTCTCCACATCCATTTGAAAGACCTTGAAGTCTTTATATGCAGCATATGCAATAAACATGTGAATGGCTTCTAATCTAGCTACTTGTGCAAAAGTCTCATCAAAATCTTTGCCTTCCATCTGTCTAAATCCTTGTGCTACCAGTCTAGCTTTGTTTCTAGTTACTACGCCATCTTCATTCAGCTTGTTCCTAAAGACCCATTTGGTTCCTATTACAGAATGATTAGTAGGTCTAGGGACTAATTGCCATACATTATTTCTTTTAAATTGACTAAGTTCTTATTGCATTGCATCTATCTAGCTCGGGTAAGCTAAGGATTCTTCTATCAGCTTTGGTTCTATATGCGATATGAATGCTGAATCAAAGTGATCATGCATGAGATGGCTTCGTGTGCGAACAGGAGAGTGAATGTTACCTATGATCTGCTCGGGTGGATGACTTCTATTCCACCAAAGATCAGATTCGATTGGATTTGCTCTTTGTTCAGTTTGGATGTTCGATTGGTTGGCTTGATCTGAATTGTCTGTCACCAATTGATAAGGTCTTTGTTGTTCCAGATTTGGATCAGATACCAATTGATAATTTGCGTGATAGCTTGGGTATCTGGATCTGGTCTGGATACCAATTGATGTACTGCAGGATCTGCTTGTGTATCCACTTGAGCAGTAGTTGGTCCAACATCCGCAACTGGAACACTAGATGAGATCTGTTCCTGAACAGGGTCAACGTTAGTCAAATAAATGACTACTGGGTTACCTTCCAGATCTGCTTGTGCGCAATCTTGTGGTGTGTCCAGGTCTGGTTGGGGATCAGCTGAATGTCTTTGTTGTGGCACGTCGTCATCTGATTCATCAAGGCTGGTTGATTCCAGATGTGAACACAACTCATGTAAGCTCGCAGTTGAATTTGGTCGAAAGCTGATCTCGTCGAACACAATGTTAGCTGATTCTTCTATTGTCAGGCTCCTGTTGTTGAACACTCTGTAGGCTTTGCTCACAACTGAGTATCCAAGAAATAGACCTGCATCAGATTTGGCATCGAAACTGTTAGGTGCTCTTTACCGTTATTATGAATGAAACATCTGCACCCAAACACCCTGAAATAGAATATATCAGGTTTCTTGCCACTCCAGATCTCATAGGGTAACTCTATGGGTCTTGTTAATCAAATATCTGTTCTGAGTGTAACAAGCTGTGTTAAATGCTTCTGTCCAGAATTTTTGTGAATACCGGAATAAGAAATCATAGATCGAGTAGCTTCTTTTAAAGTTCGGTTTCTCCTCTCAGCTAGGCCGTTCTGCTGAGGAGTTCTCGCTGCTGAAAGCTCATGCTTTATCCCAATGTCTTACAGATAAGATGATAGCTTATAATTTAAAAAATCAGTTCCTCTGTCAGATCTTATCCGGTTGACAGTACAAGATTTGTCATTTTACAAACGTTTCAAAGCTTAATCAGCTGGTCAGCAGTTTTAGATTTTGATTTTAAAAACAACACGCATGTAAATTTTGTAAAATCATCAACAACAACTAGGGTGTAGTTCGTTCCCCCTAAGCTGGTTACGGGTATAGGACCAAAAATATCCATATGTAAAAGCTCTAAGTTTCGGAAAGAAAGTTGACCTTTATTTTTCTTTTAAAAAGTAGATCGAATCTGCTTACCAGCTGACATGCTGCACAAATCTTGTCCTTAGGAAAATTTATTTTGGGCATACCAGAAACCAATTCAAGCTTACTCAATTTGGCAAGAGTTTTAAAGTTCAAATGGTTCATTCTTTGGTGCCACAGCCAGATCTTGGAAGAGTCAGCTTCTAGGAAAATCTGTTCAGATCCCATCTGCTCTGACCAATTGATAATGTAGGTATTCCCCAATCTTTTGCCTACCAATACAGTCAGACCATCTGGATTCTGAACTGTGCATGTGTGTTTTTGAAAGTTAACTGTGTAAGAATTGTCACACAGCTGACTTATATTAATAAAATTATAGCACAAGTTGTCAACGAGTAAAATATCAGATATTGTAATGTTACCATGGGTAAGCTTACCCTTACCCACAGTGTTACCGTGAGAGTTATCAAACAAAATCTTAGCTCCTTTGTGCGGTGTCAAATCTGATAGTAGTTTTGGATTTCCAGTCATATGTGTTGAACAGCCACTGTCCAGGTACCAGATGATACTTCTCCAGGTTTGTACCTGTTACCCTGCAATCACGAAAACAGATTTTGGTACCCAATTTTACTTGGGTCCAGATCGGATTACCTCTTTCGGGACCCATACTTGAATTACTTTAACAGTCCTCCCAGTATGTGAGTTCATAAGGGTATGTGCAGAAATGTTGTGAGATCTGTTGAGCTTCGGCTTAGTACGTGGACCATTCAGATCTCGTTGGGGCTGGACCTTTACCCACGCAGATTTGACCTTTTTAGAACCACGCCTGGACTGGTTGGGAATAGATGACTTAGAACCAGCTTTCGCCTTATCTTTCTCAAGTCTGTTATTTAGCCAGCTTGGCTTGGAGTTCTCAGGTCTGATATATCTGATACCAGCTTTGCCTTTTTGGTTCAGTTGCCCAGAGGTCTGGTCATCATACTTTACCGACTCATAAGCATTGTGTATCACACTGGCTTTGACAAAATTCATCGTTTTGAACTTGTCATATGCCTGATCTGATTGAGTACTCGTTCCCTCAGTGCTTCTTTCTCCAGTGTAGAAACCCAATCCAGATTTGTCGTTCAGTGGCTTTTGAGTCTCATGCAGCTTGCTCAAGGAAACAGAATATTTGGTCCAGGAGCTCATCACTTCATTTAACCTTTCGTTTTCAGATTTGAGCTCAAAAGACATATTTCTCAAGATGTCATTATCATCAGCTTCCTTAACTCAGTCTTTAAACTGTCTGTATCCTCAAGCTGAGCAGTGCTTGATTCAACTGAACTATTTTTCAGACCCTTGTTTTCAGCTTTGATTACCTCAAATGTTTGAGATAACTTCCGGTACTCATGGACCATTTCATTAAGCGCATTGATCAGGTCCTCTCGTGTAAATTCACAATTAGAAAAATCAAATACCTCATCTTCAGTAGTGGTCTGATCTGCCATCAAGGCGTGGACTTATTCTCGCGCACTGTCACTGGATGAGGAGCTGCTTGTAATAGAATCTGAGTCTGAATTTGCCCAGTTCTTGTTACTCTCCTTAGCAACAAGTACTTTTATATCATTTTTTTCGGTTGGGCCTTTTATCAGATCTGGCCCTCATCCTTTTCTCTTTGGATCTTTCTTTGATCTATCGTCTTTCTTCTCATCTCTCTTAGATATGTCCTCCATCTTGGGCCTGTTACAATCTGCAGCGAAATGCCCTAGATGACCACAATTATAACAGTTCATATATCAGTAGATATCTTTTCAGATTTTTTATAATTAAAAGAAGGGTTATAGGATTTTCTCATGAATTTCCCAAACTTCTTGACGAAGAGGGACATGGCGTCGTTGCTCAGTTGTTATGCAGACTTGCTAGTGCTAGGTGAGCACTGTTCAGATTTCGTTGCTGCTAGAGCTTTAGTTGGTTGGGAGGTAGACGGTCCAGCCTAAGATCTGGTCTCCAGCTCGAACTCGTAGGCTTTGAGATTTGCAAACAGATCATGGAGCTCAAGCCTGTTCAGATCTTTGGACTCCCGCATCGCCATGGTCTTGACATCCCACTCCCTGGGCAATGCTCTCATTACTTTAAGCGCCAACTCTCGGTTTTTGTATTCGTTGCCAAGACTGGTCAGCTCTATTGCAACACTACTAAATCTTTCATCGATTTCAGCCATGGTCTCTCCATCTCGCATCTTTATCGACTCATACTTCTGCTGTGCAATAGTAAGATTATTCTCCTTGGTCTCATCATTTCTGTGAGGCTCTCGGCTAACAATTATCTTCTAATCTCATTATGTGGGCGATTAATTAGACTAACAAGTTTAATTTATCAAATCTCGTGGTAAATTTTTTTTTGAGGCTAACAATTATCTTCTAATCTCATTATGTGGGCGATTAATTAGACTAACAAGTTTAATTTATCAAATCTCGTGGTAAATTTTTTTTGAAACGCAAGAGCTGGTTCTCTAAACCGAACCCCACTGTAGTTAATACCAGCAGCTGGTTACAAAACAACACTGTTTCTTTTGCAAAAGTTATTTATTCATAACCAGAACACATCATCCAATGATTGTTACATTTTACATTCATTGAACACCATATCTAACCAGTAATTACAAAACCAGCGTTCTTAATAGTTCAAGACTATACTAGCAGTAGATCTCTAGTACTTCCTATTCCTCGTTCTTCAACTTGGTAATCATCTCTTGCTACCCTGGTCCCATCAATTCGGCTCTTTCCTTCCTGTTGTCATGCACACATACAAAACACAACAACAGCCGGATAACTCCGGTGAGAACATTTCTCAGTATAATTCAACAGGTATAAATAATAGCAATAAAACACATAACAGTCTATCAACTGAAATAAAATGCAATGCATGATTCTATCTCATCTCTTCGGGCCCAGAATTGATTCCATTTCAGTTCGATGCCATCAAGATTCGTATACGATTTTGACATGAATATTCATCTATCGAAACCATCTCCGGCTTCGAAAATCAGGCCAACTCAGTCCTGGGCATTAGAATCAATTCAATTCTCTTCGATATGCAATATCATGCAAATATAAAAGATCCACTACCTGTGATGGATCGACACATACAGAATTCAAGTTCTAAATCAAGAACAGTAATCAACATGTATGTGATTTCATCGGGATAACTCAAGAAATATCATTCCTGAGTATTCTAATTCCCTGACTCTTATGTCAAATTATACCTTCATTGTCCTCTGTTTCAAAGTACTTCACTCCAACTCTGTTTCAACACTTCCTGAGAACGTCACAATACAATATCTGTAATCAAGGTGTTCTCAGTATGTCGAATTCAATCTTATTTATAGACAACGGTCTCTGTTTTTCTGCAGCATTTCCAACGTGTTCCATTCGAATTCCACGTGTCATGCTGAGTATTTATCAATCGTTATCGGATAAACTCCCATCGCTTCGAATTCAGCTTCTTCGATCAGTAGGTAGAGCGTATCAACTGTTCTTCGTGGTATAAAGAAATTCTCGCGACTGATGCTACTAAGTCTCACGACTAGAAGCCGTAGCTATATTCCGTTGGTGTAATATTCAGTCGCAACAAAACCATCTTTCACAACCAACCAGTCGCAACATAACCAGCTTTCTCAATCAGCTGTCATAGCTACACATAACAACCAGTCGCTGTATTTCTATATCAAAACGACGCTGTATCAATTAACCCAGACGACAACGTAATAGCCCAACAGCTGGTTTCCGCTCTCTACTGAAAACACTCACCAGCTGGAAATATTTCATCGACTGGGCTCGCTACTAATTCAAATGCCGTCGTATCGTGGTTCCTGTGTCATAAGTTAAAATGACGTCGCATTATTCTCAAACTGGTAAATCAGCAGATACAACAAACTATCGACTAGTTCCTCTCTCTGCTGCTTCGAAAACCAACAGCTAGTTCGCTCTAATAATCCAACGACTGGTTTGGCTAAGTTATGCAAAACGACATCGTATCGAGGTTCCTATTTCATAAGTTAAAACGATGTCGCATTGCTCCCTCTACTGGAACCAAGTTTCACACTTGTATCGACTGATTTGCGTTCATTATTAAAACGACAACGTCGCACCTACGTCATCAAATAGTCGACACACTAACAAACCAGCAGGTACACCAGCAGTACGTAAGGAACTCTCGCTGCTGGTTCCCACGTGAATAAACCAGCAGGTTCACAAAGAACTCTCGCTGCTGGTTCCCACGTGCATAATAGTAACCTACACGTGGCGCTTCGTTATCGAATCTTGTATTTGCGCGTCTACTACCAGCAGCAGCAATCCTTTCCCAACGACACAAATACCAGCAGGTAGCTACAGTACTGTTGACTTTTGTTGACTTTGCTACAATCACCTGCTGCTGATCGATTTTATCAAATTCTTTGCTTCGCCTGGTTCCCGATTACTTAACAAAATCCAACGATGCAAAATTCCTGAATCACACACCACTTCCAGAAGAAATCCGAGCTCATAAATTCAACTTCATCAAAAATCTATCATTTGGAACTTCAAATCACTACATTTCGATGTAATACTTTCGGGCATTACAATTTCCCTCGTAGATCTGAGTTAACTTCTCCCATATTTCTTTGGCAGTGGAGCAGGTTTTGATTTTGCTGAACATATTTTTATCCAGTGTCTTGTATAAAATATCCTTCGCCACATTGTCAAGATTTGCCTTCTTCTTGTCCTCAGTTGTATATTCATGTCGGTTCTTTTCCACCCACTGAGGTGCCCCATCAGATATTTCTATAGCTGCTTTGGCTTTCATGATCTTCATGGGTCCATCAGTGATAACGAACCACATGTCATCGTCTTGCGCGGCCAAGTGCGCTTGCATCCTAATCTTTCAGTCATCGTACTCCTCCTTGGAAAACATAGGGATCTTGTTGTGAGAAGTAGAAATATTTCAAATATATAAGCACAGAAGATAAAACTGTTCGATGACTGAGAGGCACAAGCTCTGATACCAATTGATAGGATCAATTAGGATCGAAAATAGGCTTAGGAGTTCAGAAGGGGGGTTGAATGAACTCCTTAGATTTTAAATATTTCGAAACCTTAAAAATGTTTTACAAGCCTAAGCTAAACTCAGATCTGAGTTACCAGATCTGAGGTTCCCAGTATAAGTCTGATCTCTCGGTTAACAATAAAAATGTGCGGAAAGAAACCGATCGAGCAGTGAACAGTATAAAATAAATAAATATGATGTAGATAAAGTAAAAGTGCAGGGATCAAGAGTTTGTTTATGGAAGTTCGGATATCAAATTCTACGTTCTTCTTCCTTTGCAGGAAGGTTCCAATAGAAGACTTTGATGAATACAGACACTGTAGACACCAAATCACCAAGCCTCGCTCCAAGTGAACTCCTAGCCACCACAACCAAGTAGATAAACTGCTGTTTACAATCAAATAGGTTTTCGAACTGCTTCACGAAGCACGTTTGTTACAGACTCAATCTAAATAATACAATGAACAATGTTTTGAGTACTGTATTTATCTCGAAGATATATCTAATAAGAACAAAGGAATGTTCTTCGAGATTAAATACTGGGAGATAGACTATTTTTTAGCACTTGAAAGTTCCCAGAATTTTGAGAGCGTGAGAGTGTGAGATAAATCGACTGAGAAACCAAGAGCTCTTCTACGTTTGAATCTTGAGCTATTTATACTCTTCAATCTCAATGGCCAGTAGATACAAATCCCTTCGTATATTTTCATCGTCGCTTGTTAGGGCTTAATTGACTCATTTACCAAACTGGGTAAACAGCGTATCAATCACTCTGCGCAATTGCGACTTTACTAAAAATAGTTCTGAATTGTTTCCTTAATTCAAGTTGTGACCGTTGATTCTTCTCAAATAATCAACTGATAGCATCTGGTGAGATCTGAACATCACATCTGCTAGAATATTAAAATATGAATACAACTCTCTTTCCCTTTGTCAATAGCTACAAGAAATATCTCATCACATCTGAAATGTCCCCATTTTTATGTCTTTTACTGATTGATTCTTTCTCACATATGAAGTACTCTGCTTATGCGAATATTCCTTCTTTTTTTACTATTACAGAGTCAACGTTCTTTGTTAGATCTGAAATACTGTATTCTCCTCGAAATATTGAAATACTGTCAAATCTGAAATCTGAAAACCCTGTGTGGTCTGCTCACATATGAGTCCGTTACTGATAACATCTGAAAAACTTGGATCTGAAAAATAACTTCTGAATAAACATACCTGGATCTGTTACCGAAGACTCTGAGTCAAATCTTAATACCCTTAAATCTAAAATCTTGACCTGATAACTGAAATAACCTGAATACTCGAGTCTGATAAGCTCTGATTTGAAATCTTCAACCCGATAACTGAAACTGAGTACACTATTCCCAAATCTTTCGGATCTAAAAATACTTAACTGTTAACCATGATAACTGACTGTCCAGATCTGATTTTCAAGATTCAGTTCTTATCGTGTTTTTGTTATCACCAAAACTTATAAATTTTATCTTAACAAGAAGTAAAACTCAAACTTGATATCTCAGTGTACAAGAGTTCGTAGATGTGTTTTCAGAAGAACTACCTGGACCAGTACCAGATCGAGAGGCTGAATTTGAGATAAATATACTGTCAGGAGTATCCCCAATCTCCAAAGCACCCTATCGCATGGCACCTGCAGAATTAAAAGAGCTTAAGGAGCAGTTACAAGAGCTGCTAGATAAAAAGCAAATCAGACCCAGTGCATCTCTCTGGGGAGCTCCAGTTACAAGAGCTGCTAGATAAAAAGCAAATCAGACCCAGTGCATCTCTCTGGGGAGCTCCTGTACTATTCATCAAGAAAAAGGATGGAACCATGAGATTGTGTATCGATTACCAAGAGTTAAATAAAATCACGATCAAGAATAAGTATCCCCAGAATTGACGACCTTTTTGACCAACTCAAGGGAGCTACAACCTTCTCCAATTTGGATTTGAGGTCAGGATATCACCAACTAATGATCAAGGCTGAGGGTGTTCCTAAACTGCATTCAGAACCTGATATGGACATTATGAGTTCACGATGATGCCACTCGGTTTGACAAATGCTCCAGCGGCTTTCATGGATCACATGAACCGTGTTTTCAAACCTTTCCTTGACAAATTTGTGATAGTATTTATTGACGATATACTCGTGTACTCACCGAGTGAACAAGACCATAAAGAACATCTTTGACTGACTCTACAGAGACTGAGGGAGAAACAATTGTATGCCAAATTCGAGAAATGTGAATTCTGGCTGAAAAGTGTGGCATTTTTAGGCCATGTAATTTCAGAAGCAGTAGTATCGGTGGATCCAAAGAAGATGGAAGCTATCATGGATTGGCCTACACCCAAGACAATGACAGAAGTTCGAAGTTTTTTGGAACTGGATGGCTACTATAAAAAATTTGTGGAAGGTTTCTCTTCAATAGCCATACTACTCACGAAACTCACACAAAAGAACTCCAAATTCGAGTGGAACAAGGACTGTGAGAAAAGCTTTGAAACTTTAAAGGAAAATTTAGCATATACCCATATCCTAACACTACCCATTGAAGGTAAGAACTTTGTTATCTACAGTGATACATCCAAAGGAGGTCTAGGGTGTGTGCTCATTCAAAAATACAAGGTAATTGTTTATGCCTCCAGACAATTGAATTTGTACAAGCAAAACTATCCAACCCATGATCTGGAACTAGCTGCACTAATTTTTGCTATAAAAATATGGAGACACTACCTGTATGGTGCTAAATGTGAAATTTCACTGACCACCAAAGTCTCAAATATTTCTTCACCAAAAGGAATTGAATATGAGAAAGAGTCGATGGATTGAGATATTTAAAGATTTCGATTTAACAATAAGTTACCATCCAGGCAAGGCAAATAAGGTAGTTGGTGCGTTAAGTCGGAAAAGCATGGGTAAAGTGACTTTATCATTGCTTTCAGCCCAACAGTGTCTTAGAGAATTGGTCAAGCTAAAGCAAGATCAAGACCTTAGCTTAAAGAGGCTGAAAGAACAGATCAAGGGAGGATAACTGATTTCTTCGAGAAGAACAAGATGGGGTTCTTTGGATGAAAATGATTATGTGTACCTTACATTGAAAATCTGAGACAAGAAGTGATGTCCGAAGCACATAAATCAAAGTTCTCAATCCATCCAGGAAGCACAAAGATGTATAGGGATCTCATGGGAAGCTTTTGGTGGAATGGAATGAAAAAGGATGTTGCAGATTTTGTCTCTAGATTTCTGGTATGCCAAAAGGTCAAGGCAGAACATCAACCACCTAGAGGACTACTACAACCTTTGGAGATTCCAGAATAGAAATGGGATCATATTTCCATGGACTTTGTAGTGGGACAACCGAAATCAAGGCAAGGTCATGATGGAATCTGGGTAATCGTGGATAGGTTAACATAATCCTCGTACTTTCTACCAATCCACATGAACTATAATTTGGATAAACTAGCTGCCTTATACATGTATAACATTGTAAGGTTACACGGGGTACCGACTAGTATTTTGTCAGATAGAGATCCAAGGTTCGTATCTCTGAAAAAGGATGTTGCAGATTTTGTCTCTAGATTTCTGGTATGCCAAAAGGTCAAGGCAGAACATCAACCACCTAGAGGACTACTACAACCTTTGGAGATTCCAGAATAGAAATGGGATCATATTTCCATGGACTTTGTAGTGGGACAACCGAAATCAAGGCAAGGTCATGATGGAATCTGGGTAATCGTGGATAGGTTAACATAATCCTCGTACTTTCTACCAATCCACATGAACTATAATTTGGATAAACTAGCTGCCTTATACATGTATAACATTGTAAGGTTACACGGGGTACCGACTAGTATTTTGTCAGATAGAGATCCAAGGTTCGTATCTCGTTTTTGGAAAAGATTTCAAGCAGCCATGGGAACTAAGATTACTCTCAGTACGACCTATCATCCCCAGACAGATGGCCAAACAGAGAGAACAATTCAAACCTTAGAAGCTATGCTGAGATCATTTGCGTTGGATTTCAGCGGTAACTGGAATGAACATCTGTCTTTGATTGAATTCGCATACAACAAATTCTATACAACAACAGTTATCACAGTAGCATAGGATGACGCCATATGAAGCTCTATATGGAAGGAAATGTCGATCACCACTGTATTGGGATGAAGTCGAAGAGAAAGCCATAACAGGTCCCGAGCTAGTCCAAGCAACAGTGGATAAGGTTACAATCATAAGACAACGACTTAGGGCAGCCCAAAATCGACAGAAAAGTTGTGCAGACTTGAAGAGAAGACCAATGGAATTTAAAGTTGGTGAAAAAGCATACCTCAAATTCTCTCCAATGAAATGAGTAGTCCGATTTGAAAAGACCGGGAAGTTAAATCCCCGATATGTTGGACCGTTCAAAATCTTGGAAAGAGTGGGAACACTTTCTTATAGACTGGCATTACCCCCACACATGTCCAAGATTCACAATGTCTTCCATGTTTCACAACTAAGGAAATACATTGCCGATCCTAGTCACATTCTTGAATAAGGGCCACTTCTTGTTACAGGTAATTTGAATGAGGAGTTGAAATACGAAGAGATTCCTATTCGAATTGTGGACACAAAGAATCAGATACTTAGACGGAGAACCATTCCATTTGTCAAAGTTCAGTGGTCCAATCATACAGAGAGAGAATCCACATGGGAGCTGGAAGAAAGAATGCGTAAACAATATCCCTACCTTTTCGATGATCAAGGTAACCAAAGTTTCGAGGATGAAACTTCTAATAAGAAGGGAGGGATGTGAGAACCCAAAAGAAACAAAAATAAAACTATATCATCATGCAAGCATTCAATCCTTTGTAACCTACATCTTCAAAATTTGTAACATCCTAGGTTATTCATCATGCATTGAGACTCAATATTGTATCAAATACAACCTCAAATAAATTCAAAATTTGAAGAATCAATCATCAATATTGTAACATCCATTTTGACCACATTATATCCCCCATTATTCATATTTTATGGCCATGATGACAATTAAAATGTAGCCATTAAGGTTGGCCTTTCACCTCCCCATCCTTCACCTATAAATACCTTGTCTTGCACAAGAGGAAACACACAAACACACTCATTACCTTTTGATATTTTGAGTGAGAGAGCTGCTAGTCTCGAGTGCAAGTTCTGCCAGTGTTGCCTAAGGTTTCGTGCAAGAAGATTCCAAGGTAAGTGGGTTTTTTGCTAGTATATTTATTTAAAATAAAATATATGATGTTCATACCATGTCCTATCTTTTTTAATCATCGTTCGACCATTCGTTTTGTGTCAAATTCATGTTATGATCAATGTGTTAGAGTAGGTGCCCAACTAGCCAACTTGTGGCGTGTGGGTTCTTGTTGACTCTATTTAAAAATATCTTTATTTATGAAATTCGCATTCTTTTATGGCATTATTTATCTTCATTATTATGATTACAATTGTTGGATAAAGACCTTGAATGCACTATAGTGTATGTTAGATGTGATTGTTGATTTGATGGCTATCATGAAACACATCCAATAGTCACTATGTATTCTAAACCTGTTCCTAGTCAATTGGGCCGTCCAAAAGAGGATAAGGGCCACCCGAGCTTGAGACTAGCATCTGCGATGTGAAGTAAAATGTTTTATTGGTAGGGAACATAGTGATGTTCTGAGCATGCAGATGGGTAATGACCTGGTGATCTATCGAACTATCCTCGTTCGGACTTTCCAAGTGGTTACCATTTGTCGAGTGGATTAAGTCTGAGTTCTTGGTTGTACAGATTAGCCCTCATTACTCAAAAAGTCATTCAGACTCTACGTGATAGGTGCCTCACTTTGACCCGTTATCGACTCAGTTGGGGTCATCAGGTGGCGGGGTTGGGTGAGGTCTCGATGCATGTAGGAGTCGATGCTTCGTTGTCGACGATTCACTGCCCGCCCTTGTGCATGGATATCCTATGCTATCTGAGAAGATAATAGTGTGATAAATCTCTGGCCAGAGTACTAGAGTGTTTTGGGTAAATGGGTTTACCTAGTGACACATGCGATGTCACTATTTGATCTCCAAGATGCATGCATGGTTATTGGATCTCTAGCGACTCTCGATTTACCAATGGTCATTGTTGATCGAGATATTTGAGTTGAAATGACCGTACTGTATGCTAACCATGACCGATTGGTTCTTGCAGGCACTATCAGTGATACCTATGGGATCATGGGGCGATGTTGCTAGACGCTTTACCATGATCCGATGGGTTAGTCCGAAAATGTGGTTTCGGAGTCACCAATGTTGTGAGCACATGGCTAGCTGTATCCCTAAACCATTGAGGGTCACACAAGTACTGGTTTCTCAATTCCCGTATGGAACTTAAGCTCAATTTGTTGAGTATAGTAGGAGGAATGATGGAAGTGTGACTTCCTAAAATTAAATAGGGTGGAAATGCAGTTTCCTTAAACTTGGACTAGTATGACTATCCTTAAAGCTTATAGGGGCTTAACTGCTATTTTGGATTAGGTGGTCCGAAAAATTGTTTTCACATCATAATGCTCAGTTTTGTAAACTGTGTAGATCGGTCCGATCTGATCTTCGATCGGGATTATGATGAAGCCACAGCGATGGACTTGAAATCAATGCATACCTGTGCCTGGGCCCGACCCAAGCCCATTAACTTGGTTTAATCCCATGAAAAATCTATAAATAGGGGCCCTGGGGTAGTCATTTAAAACACACCAAAAGGTTATTCAGCAAATATTCTCCCTTCCTCTCCTCCCTCTCCGTTGCCGTCGCCGCCGAAGCCACCACCGCCCGTCGTTGCCGCCGACGACACCACCGCCCGTCGTCGCCGTGGGAATTTGTTCAGACCGTCTCGGTGAGGAGATTCCATCCGTGAAACTTTCGTTGGTTTTCTAATGCAAACCAACAAAGGAATTGAGATTCCGGTCATGGACTGGATAAGGAGGTCGTAGCTGTTCAACCGTTGAAGTGCCAATTTTCCCGTGGAATTGGTCGGAGCCAGGCGCCTAGACGCCAGCAAGGTATATTCTAAACATTCTATGAATGTTTAATTATTGTATAGGTGTATTGACCATTCCCGAGCTCCAATTTTTAATTCTTCCACTGCGCCCCGGGAGCAGGATCCAGATCCGCCGCTGCGCCCCGGGAGCGGGATCCAGATCCACCGCTGCGCCAACTGTGGTATCAGAGCCTTGGCTTGGATCTGTCAATACACCATTCTGCCTATATTGCATCAAAAATCTCATTTTTCAAAAAAAAAAATTTTTCTGGCCGCACGCCGCCGCGCCACCACCGCACGCACGCCGCGCTAGCCTCCACGCATCCCGCACGCACAATGCGGAGGGCGTTGCGCGCCTGTCACGCACGCCCTACGCGCACAGCTTGGAGGGCGTTGCGCCCGTAGGCCGGTACGCACATGGTGGTTCGCGCACGTTGCGCACGGTTGTGCGCACACCCGCCGCCCCACCTGCGCGAGCTGGTCGCGCAGGTGGCCGCCCCCCGTGTGCACAACGTGCAGCACGCGTGCGGGCGGCGGAGCACCGCCCTTGCGGCAGTGCCTGGGCGGAGATGCGGCGGTGGTTTTTTGAATTCTAGGGTTTTTCAGGCCTGTCCCGGGCGGCCCAACGGGGTTTTTGGCCGATACTTGCTATTGGACCTTTTGGTTGGACCAAAATTAATTTTTGAAATTTTTGAGATATTGGACCTAAAAATTTTTTAAGCCCAAAATTGATGCAATTAAAATAACAAAATAAGATTTTATTTATAAAATATGATTTTATATTTCAAATATGATTTTGTTGGATAAAATCAAATTTGATTTGATTATTTTATTTATGTCAATTAATTGAGTTAATTGAATAGATAATATTTGGGATGATCGAGATCCATGCCCAATGTGTTAGGTGTATGCTAGGTTTTACAATTTTTGGTTGTAATATTGTTGAAATCATTTCAAAGTGGGCCCGGTTTATGGCCCGTTCCACCCCTTTAAAATGTATCCCTATTTGTCATGGCTATTTAAATGTAAATATTTGACTTAGTGGGAGGATAATTTTGAAGATGGTGGAGATGATGATCAAATATATTGAAGACCAAATACTTGTAAAACTGGAAGCTTATGTAATAGGATTGCATTTGCATACTGCATGTCACCTAGGATTGGACCTAGATCCGTGCTTGGCAACCACGGATCGCATAGCTCTCGCGTATCGATCATCCTAATTATATATGTGATATATCAGTTGAATCCGCAATTTTTAAATTTGATTTAAAATTATTGAGACCAATTTTAAAATTAAAATGCCTCATTTTAAATTTGATTTAAAATTTATATAAAAATTAAAAATTTCATGATTAAATTGAAGGAACTTAGTTTGTTGATAATTATGAAGAAATGTGATAAAACATTATCTAAGGGAGTCCTTTATAGACTGGCTTAAAAATGGCTTGTACCGGCTAAGTCTCCCTGAAGGGCGTTGCTTTGTCTAAGGAGGTTGGTTTTTAAGTGGGCCTTAGCCTCTCTAACCACCTGGAAGCAATTTTAAATGTTAGTCCATGATTTTTTAATTGATTATAAAACAAAAGTTTATTCGATAAGAACATGAAGCTAAGGAAATTTAAATATTGTTTAAAATTTTCTACCTTCCATCAACAATAGGTGTACGTCGATGCTACCCGCATACATAGCCCAACTCATATTATTGGGGGGGCTCTGTGTGCAGGAAAGCTGTACACGTCATTGACACTTGCTGTGAGTTGGTTGGAATTCCCTTTAACGTTGCTCATATTATTGGGGACATTAAGGGGATCGTCCATCACGACTCAACATTGATGGGTCATCTTGACACGTGATAGTAATCGGCGTCATATTGTTGGGCCCTTATTGGACTTGAGGTAAATACATGGAGGTTGCACCTGTTGCAATTGGGCTCTACCTTTTGAGGGTCATGGTTGGCTGATATTATTCGGGACCAGGATTTCTTGATTGGACTCTTTGTACCCACTAACTTGTTTTCTCGATTTCATTAGAGGGTGGTGAAATCGTTAAAATAGTG
>KV006936.1:203040-222111 GCA_001598015.1 Dorcoceras hygrometricum
GAGGATTCACCGCTCGCAGACAGCGTGGATATCCTATGCTATCTGAGGGGATAATAGTGTATAAATCTCTGGCCAGAGTACTAGAAGTGTTTTAGGTAAATGTGTTTACCTAGTTACACTCGCGATGTCACTATTCGATCTCCAAGATGTATGCATAGCTATCGGATCTATAGCGAATCTCGATTTACCAATGGTCGTTGATCTGATCGGGATATATTGATTGAAAGGACCGTACTGTACGATAACCACGACCAACTGGTTCTTGCAGGCACTATCAGTGATACCTAGGGGATCATGCGGCGATGTTGCTAGACGCTTTATCATGATCCGATGGGCAAGTCCGGAATTGTGATTCCGGAGCCGCAATGGTTGTGGGCCTACGACTAGCTGTATCCCTGAACCATTGAGGATCACACAAGTACTGGATTCGAGATTCCCGCACGAATACTCAGCTCAATGTGTTGAGCATATGAAGAGGATTTTGGGAGTGCGACTTCCTAAAAAGTCAACAGAGGTCAAATCGTGATTTGCCGATGTTGAGGGGAAAAACGGTCATTTTGCACTAGGGTTCTGAAAAATGGTTTTTCAGATCATATTATTCAGATTCGGAAATTGAGTCGATCCGTCCGATCTGATCGGCGATCGGAGTTACGATGAAGTCTCGGTGATGGGAATGAACGGAATGTTCACCCGTTGGACCCGGGCCCGTTGGGCCGGATCCAAACCCATGTTTAATTCTATTTAATTAGAACTAACCCTAGACTTCATTATACACTTAAGCAAACCCTAACCCTAAGCACCCTTGGCCGCCACCCCCTCTCTTCATCTACCTCACGCCGCCTCCGCCCGCCGCCGCCGCCGCCGCTCGCCGGGCTTTTTCCGGCTAGTTTTCGAGGAGAATTCGTTGGCGATAAAATCCTTCAGCCTTCTAGTGCAGGCTGATTGGAGGGAGATCGATTCCGGTCGTGGATCTGATTGACGGATCTACCACCACCTACCGTGAAGAGCCGGCGTTCTTGTAATTCCGGTTGGAGCCAGGCACAAGTGCCAGCAAGGTATTCCTTAAAACACCCTATGATTGTCATAGAACTTGAATTGTTCATCGTATTGATCGTTGGTGCACCTTCGGATATAGCAATAGCTATGTTGACTTTCATTATTTTCATTGGACCATCAGTGATGACTGACCACATATCATCGTCTTGAGCAGCTAAGTGCGCTTGCATTCTGATCTTCCAGTCATCATAGTCCTCATTAGAAATCATAAAAATCTTGTTGTGAGAGGTAGACATATTGAAATATGTAAATCACGAATAACAAACTGTTATATACTGAGATAGCGCAGGCTCTGATACCAATTGATAGGATTAATATGGATCGAAAACAGCCTTAGGAGTTCAGAAGGGGGGGTTGAATGAACTCCTATATTTAAAATTTTCAAAACCTTAAAACGATTTTTACAAGCGCCTCGCTTAACTTAAATCTGTGTTACCAGATTTAAGGTATCTCAGTCCAAATGTTGATCTCTCGACTAACAATAAATGTGCGGAAGAAGTTGATTAATCATTGAACAGTGAGAACTGAAAATAAATGCAGTAAGTAAAAGTGCGAGGTCAAGAGATTTGTTTATGGAAGTTCGGATATCAAATCCTACGTCTCCCCTTCTTCCTTTTCAGGAAGGTTCCACTAGAAGGCTTTGATGAGTACAGACATTGTAAACACCCGGTCACTGAGCCACGCTCCAAGTGAACTCCTAGCAATCTCCAATACACGCAGACGCAGCTGCTGTTTACAAACACTTTGATTTTACTCAAACGGATTTACGTAGCACGTTTGTTACAGACTCAATATGAATTGATAACAGTGAAATACAATTATTTTTTAGTAGTGTAAATATTCTGGTTCTTTTATCAACAAGAACTGTTTACACATGTAAACCAGAAGATAACTCGAAGATTAACTCTATGAATCTGAACTGAATGTTCTTTGAGTACACACTGGACTTAGATATTTTTGCAATAGAAACGTCCAGTGAATATCTGAGGCTTTTTCGTGAGTGATAGCGTAGGCAAGCAAAAAGGCTCAAGAGCGATGAAGAAGGAGAATCAACAGAGAAAATGGACGGAGAGCAAGAGAGACTTCTTCATTTGAAAATTCAGCTATTTATACCATTTGATCTCAACGGTCAGAAATATTCTCCTTTGCATATCTTCATCGTATCGTACAATCGCATACACTGCTCCACTGAAGATAAATTGTGCTTCGTTAGGGCTGAATTGTCGTATAACCATATTTGGGTAAAACAGTTCTTTCTCCCTTGAAGTAATTGGTTATCTCATCACTGATTGTGTATTCGAAGCTGTCACAACTGAATACATAGAGATAATTGAGTATATGCAACAACTGAATGCAACAACTGATACTGTCTTGATATCTGAGAGTTCCATTACCCAAAATCTGAATTAACCACATCTGATGTCGAAGCAACTTTACTCAAGAACTGTTACATTCACTTCTGAAGTATTGAGATCTAAGGTAACTAAGTAGATAATGTTCACAACTGAAATACTCGAAACTGAAACAATATACCACAATCTATTACTCAAGTCTGAATACACTTCGCTTCTAAGAACAGATCTCTCACTGTAGCTTCAAGTCTGAATAACTGTTCCCGATATCTGAACTGATCCAAATAACCAAATCTGTTTCGAAAGCATCAACCCAACAACAAAGACTAAATCTCTGAATACTTGACTCTGCTCAGTTCTGATATTTCTCGAAAAGTCAACTCAGTTGTCAACGCTTGACTTAGAACTCTCGAAACTGAAACTGTAACTTAATAGTGTGATGTCACGAGATCTGAAAAGCTCAATACGTTTGTATAACGTCACTAAGTCTGAAATCTTCTGCGAAAGCTTAAGATCATTTCTTGGTCTTATTTTGTTATCACCAAAAATAATAAATTTTATCTTAACAATATCCCCCTTTTTGGTGATGACAAAACTTAGCAGCTTTATGACTTATAGATGCAAAAATAAATTGCTCAAGTCTGCTAACATTTTATAAACGAAATTGATCAAGTACAAAAGATTTGTACAATAAGCTGATCATCCTTAAAACTGCTCTTTCCACAAATCCAATATTCAGCATCCCGTCTTATAGGTCCAACTGGTCCACCACCTCCACTGCTGTGATGAACACCTCCACTGCTGCTGGAATGTCTTTTCTTCGAAGAACCACCCCTGTCTCTTCTTTGACTGCTACCATCACCACCACTACCTCTGCTACCACTGCCCCCACTTGGTCTACTTTGATCATCCGGAGGCGGCTGAGGACGGCTGCTACCACTTTTCCCCTTTTTTGCATCACCACCCCGATTGATATAATCAACAAGGAAGCCAATTTGGGTTGAAAGGTTGAGATGATTTTCCTGTGCTTGCGCACGGAAGTACAGCAGTTCACTACGAATAGTAGCAAGCTGCTCATCCATTGCCTTGACCTCATTTCAAATATCTGCCAACTCAGTAGTGACGAAAGCACTGTGAGCACGAGTTCCTTTCTGAAATTCATTAAATTTAACTGACAGAACATCGCCTTGAGTTCGGGCTTCTTGGCGAACACTCTTAATAGAATTTTTAATGTATTAAGTCTGTTGATCTCGAGCTTCAGCAGAGTCTTTCACAAGATTGTCGATTTTAAACAATAGTTCGCTCTTGAGATCGTCAAGACTTCTTTGCGTCCGCACTGCTTGATAGATATATGAGATAGAATCCCGAAACTGTGCAAACTGTGCATTGATATCTGTGGCAGTGGTAGTAACAGGTTCAAGAATCTGTTCAACAGCAGTTTCAGTACCCTGAAGAATGACATCTGTCAAGCACATAGAAGAAGCAGAAGATGAACTCTGATGCGGAGAAGAAAGAACAAAATATGTAGGAGCTGATGTAATATCTACAACAGGTGAGATCTGTGCACTGAAATCTGGAAGAACTGAATCTAAGATCTGGATACGATAAGAAACATTATCAGCAATTCTTCTTGGAATGCTGAAATCCCCCAAACATCGAATAACACAAAACTTCTGTACATACCCTGTACCAACCCCAAGATTTAACAGGAGGCAGCTGTGAGTCCATACCTTGTACTGGCCTAAAGAATAAGCAAATAGGGGAGAGATCTGTAATAGAAATACGAGCAGGAAGTGACGGCCAATCGGAAGAAACACACTTGGTGCACTTGCAAACCAAACGATCATAGCCTTCCTCAACTACCCATGACCCTTCAATTTTTCTTAGGTTTCTGATCCAGCAGGTGGAGAAAATATGTCTTGTGGTTTCGCAGAATAAAGAAACCGCGTTCAAGATTGGGTTCTTCAAACAACACTGAACTAACTGGCCTCGTCCACTTCATCCCATGGGCTCTCATTTTCCTTAACAGGTTTCTAACTGCCTGTTGGTGAGCTGTCGAAAGAAGACCCAGAGTTATCTGATCAATAGCAGTCCGTGCTTCCAAAAATTTGCGCAACAATACCTCTCTGTATTTATCAATGATGAATAATCGCCGATGAATGGCTGTTTCTAAAGAATCTGTTTCTGCCCAAGCTAACATTTTCTCTTCCTTGGACAGAATGTCCTTAACTGATCTCATAGCTTTCAAATTCCTCAGGCTAAAAGAATGAAAGAATTAATTCATTTCCATGATGACTTTCTCTCTCAGCAAAATGAGAAAGTCAATATCCCCACAAATCAATTGAAATTGCTCACGGACCGGGTGCCCCTGTACAGTATCTGGCTCATCGAGAGGTCCCTTCCCTTTATCATTAGCAGCAATCTTGGGAAGATGTGCCCTGTACCAATCACCATCTTCAACACCTCTAATCTCAATTGTACTACAGAACTTGATTTTTGTTGGCTCTGCTGAAGTGAGTGAAGGTAGCATCATACCTTCAGGAATTTGAGACAAATGCTCTTCGATGGTCAGAGATTCATCGTCAGACAACCTTGCTCAAGGGTTCAAAATCTTCCTCATCAGTTACAGCAGCAGAGCGCTCATCAACCTCAACTATTATATCATCAGGCGTTGTGACCACAGGGTCTGCCAAATCTGTTTCCATTTCTATTTCCTCAGCAACCGCTGATTCTACAAAATCTGCTTGCTCCATCTGTTCAGTCGTAGCAATCACTTCTCCAATGATAGTGTCGACATCATCAACAGATGTCGTCCTCTTCTGTTCCACCACAACTATTTCCACATCAGATACTTTCTCAACAATATCATCATCAGAGCCAGCGGTCATCCTCAGCTTTCTCTTTGGCGCTTTGCGTTTAGGCGCAGGAGGATGAGAAGCTGGTGTCAGGCCTCGTGCACATTACAGAGTTAAACCACGCAAAACAATAGCGGAAGCATACAAAAGTGGCTTAAAATTTTCGCTTTGGCCTGACGATTGAAACATATAATTTAAAATACAACAATTCGTGCACATTACAGAGTTAAACCACGCAAAACAATAGCGGAAGCATACAAAAGTGGCTTAAAATTTTCGCTTTGGCCTGACGATTGAAACATATAATTTAAAATACAACAATACTCAAAATATCCCAGTAATTAAAATCACTCAGTACAACAGTACATCATTAAAACATATATCAAGTACCATACAACCACTACTACAAAGCACAGGACAACCCCCGGCTATCAGTACTGATACATAATATGCTATACGCTAACTGTGACACTCTAACCACCTCCTGGGGCACCACCAGCTGGGTCTACTCCACGACCAGAAGAGTAACCATGATAACCTGAAAACACACACAGGCAACAAACAACCAAGCCCCAGAGGAACAGGGGTCAAACCCCAGTACGGAGAGCAACTGAAAATAGCAGTTAGATAGCAACAGATAAAATTCAAATGCTATGCATGAGATCAAGGCTACAACCGAACACAGGGAGCCAAAGGATTCCAAAGGCAGCTCAACAACTGGAATCTGAACAGAAGAAAGTGGCCACAATGTGTGTGAGTATATGGGAGCTACCCACTCGTCTCAACACACGACACCAGGTGCATAATCAACGCTCAACCTGCTGTTTCCCAACACATGAGATGTGGCTAACAATCCCAGTCGGGAGAGGAGGGACGGAAGTTACCCGCGCGCCTCTACAAACACCCTGGCATGCTCAATTCAGCAATCGAAAGGCACAACTATAAGAGATCTGAAACAACATGCAACAGATGCGTGTATGCAGTGCAACACAATGCAATAGGTAACAAGACAATATACACAGCATCACAGAACAGCAAGCATGAGCACATATCCATGCCAAATATCAACGTTGTAAGCAAGCTCACATCCGTACCTCAAGTCTCTGTGCAACAATTGCTACAAACTGGGTCCGAGCAACGCAGATCTCACACCTGATAAGCCAATTACAAACAACTACTCAAGGACCGAAACACATGAAAGCAACAACTGGGAGCTACGAACTCGACCAGCGCTATACTACCCCTCTATCTCAACAGAGAGCTCTAAACAAACACAAAGCAGGGTCTGAACACTTACCCCAACAATCTAGGAAGGAATGCTAACAGACTACAGAAGGGAGATGTCTTCACGCACCTCACCAGCTTCAATAAAACGTTCGAAAGCAATATCCAAACGAAACGTCTCAGCAAGAGGAGTCCAACGCTACAACTCTTACTTCAATCGGAGCTGTCTACCGTCGGTAATCGAAGAAGATAAGGTTCGGTGAACAATAGCTAGGGTATCGCGACAGAGATCTACAATCGGGAAATATTCTAAGTGTTGGGAAATAATACAAAGAAACGAAGACGAAGTCCTCTTATATCAATCTGTTCAAGCTTCTAAATAGATCTCACCGACAACTTAAATCTCAAAGCTGATATTCCCGCTCGCACCCAGATCTCGCAACAGATCTCACTCTACGCCAAAGCAGATCTCTACTAACTCAAACGACGTCGCACCGCTTCTACTGTCACATATAGACATGTCACCCGCTACTTAGATCTGAATCTCTAGCGCCAACTAAATCTGAACCCAAAACGGCGTCGCTCTCGAACACTCAGATCTCTCTCAAATCTGAATACCAAGGCTTCTCACTGCTGAGTGTCGCTCGCTAATCCAAAACGTTATCGTTCCAACTAATCCAAACAACGACATACCAACACCCGCTACTGAAAACACTCTAGGAGACATCTGAATGCCCACGATATCAGACTTCTCCTCAAAACTGAAACAATCCAGCGACAACTGCTCACATCACCACTGCTGAACGCTAGCATTCAGCGATGACCTACGCTAACTTCTGAACATATCTCAAGCCAAAACTCTAACTCTCCAGACTTGATCCAAGGACTAAAACAAAACCCGATAGCTTCTTCAAGCACATCGACGCAAAGCTGATCTCAATAAAACCCGATTAATTAACTCAATTAATATCATCAGCTTTTCGGGTCTCACATCTCTCCCCCACTAAAACAGTATTTCGTCCTCGAAATCAAGCAACTACTGATCAAGAGTTCAAGATAACTTGGGAAACAACCACCAGCAACCACTGGAAAAACAAGGAAAAAAGTAGCTACTGAAATCTGATACTAAGCTCACTCAAACAGATGCGGCCACTCACGCTGCATCTTCTCTTCCAGTTCCCAAGTAGCTTCTTCCCTTCCATGCTTGCTCCACTGAACCATCACCAAATGAATGGTTTTGTTCCTCAGCTGTTTCTCTTTTCTATCCAAGATCTTCAAGGGATATTCCACATAGCTCAAAGTCAGATCTAACTCTACCTCGTCAGTTCTCAACACGTGCGAGGGATCTGGCTCATACTTCCTCAACATCGAAACATGAAACACATCATGTAAGGAAGACAAATCTGGTGGCAACAGCAAATGATATGCCAAAGGGCCAATCCTCTCTAAGATCTCATAAGGACCAACATAACGATGAGCTAACTTTCCCTTGAGACCAAATCTCATAACACTGTGGAAAGGAGAAAACTTAAGGAAAACTAGATCACCAACCTCAAATTCTAAAGGCCTATGCCTCTTGTTCACATAATTTGCTTGGCGATCTTGTGCAGCTTTCATTCGCTGGCGAATCAAATCCACTTGATCTCTCATCTGATGCACAAAACTCTGGAGAAGAAAAACTGCTTCTCCCCCACTTCTTCCCAACATATCGGTGATCTGCATTTTCTGCCATACAAAGCCTCAAATGGTGCCATCCCAATCGTGACCTGATAGCTGTTATTGTAGGAAAAACTCAACCAAAGACAACGAGTCTTGCCAGCTACCACTATCTGATGCACAAACTCTGGAGAAGAAAACTGCTTCTCCCCCACTTCTTCCCAACATATCGGTGATCTGCATTTTCTGCCATACAAAGCCTCAAATGGTGCCATCCCAATCGTGACCTGATAGCTGTTATTGTAGGAAAACTCAACCAAAGACAACGAGTCTTGCCAGCTACCACTAAAGTCCATCACAATAGCTCTCAACATATCCTCTAAAATCTGGATAGTTCTATCAGATTGGCCATCTGTCTGGGTGATACACTGTACACATAGCCAATCTAGTACCCAAAGCTGTTTGTAAACTCTTCCAAAACCTGGAAGTAAATCTTGGATCATGATCTGAAACAATCGAAACTCACCATGCAAACGCATCACAAAATCTATGTACAACTTCGCCATCGTCTTCAAAGAATAGGTCATGTTTTAGGGAATGAAGTGTGGAGACTTCGACAATCTGTCAACTATTGTAACGCCCAGAAATCCTAATTACGTTGAATTGAAGGCATGACTAGGGGGAAAACCTTATGTTAGTATGATTTGCATGTCATTTATGTAATTATATGATGATTTTATGCTTTACTTTGTGCATGTCACTTTACGGTACGGTTTGAGTCCGGTAAGCGGGGACGAGTCCGGAGATGACCAAATCAAAAAAATTTAAATGTTTTAGCCCTTAGAAATATTTTAAAGCAAAATATTTTTATTTTATGCACCATTTCCAAAAAAAATTAGATTTTATGCACGGTTACCGAGGGAGACCCTTTTTTCGCCTATACGGGCTATTTTTATGACTTTTACTACACTTTTAAATTTGAGAGGCCCTATATTACGAAAATTTAAGGCTTGAAGGCTGAACTTTAAATATTTTTAAGCCTTTTTAATTAGAGGAAGGTTAGTATTGGAATAGGCCTTTTATTTCCTTAATTAAACAAGTTGGAGGGGTCCTTTTGTACACTTTTCATTCACCCTTCTCCATTATTTCGAAAATTAACCTAACCCTCCCCACTCATCATATTTTTAAGCCTTTTTAATTAGAGGAAGGTTAGTATTGGAATAGGCCTTTTATTTCCTTAATTAAACAAGTTGGAGGGGTCCTTTTGTACACTTTTCATTCACCCTTCTCCATTATTTCGAAAATTAACCTAACCCTCCCCACTCATCAGCCGACTTCAGCCTTCTTCTTCCCCTAGGTGGCTGAAAATTTTCAAGTTTTGATTGAAACTCAAAGGTGTTGGTCTACTCAATTGTCCTCCGCTCCGGTATCGCGTATCTCCGCTTCTTTTTCGATCAAGGCATGTTTTATTATTTATATTCTCACCAATTAGATCATAGTATACTGTTTTTACAAAGATTATGCATGGCCTTTTCGTGGATGTTTCAGATCTCTATGTTCATGCCCATGATCACGCATGTTTTCATATGACACCTCACGGTTCTGAATTATTTTCCATGGCTTCGGTTGATGGACTGCTTGAGGGGTTATGGCTCGACCTTAAGGGGTTCATGGTGGTCCTAGGGGTGGCCTTTAGTGGTTCGAAGTGGAGGATTTTTGGTCGAACCGTTGGCTAGACGAAACACACCGTGCAGTGCATGTTTTTGTTCCGCGCGATGAGTCTGCTTCCCAAGGTTCGTACGTCCAGGTGCGGCCATGGTTGGAGCTACGGTCGGTCAGGTTAGGACCGTTTGGACCTGGGGGTGGTCCAGCCGGCGGGACTCCGGCCAGTGGTGGCCGGAGCAGAGAGAGCAAAGGATTTGTCGGCGGCGGGTCGCGTATTGCATGCGGTTGTGTGTGTGTTTTTTTTGAGTTAGGTTTTTGTGAATTGTTTCGGTTCAATTGAACCGGCTGGTTCGATTGGACCGAACCGATTCTTCGAGTCTCGAGTCAAATATTTTAAGTCCGGTCCGAGTTATTTTATTTTTGTGCCGGGTAATTTATTTTTAAAGTCCGAGTCATTTTTATCGGGTCAAGTCAACTTTTTAAGTTAAAATTTAGTTTTTGTCAAAATGATTTTGGGTCTATCATTTTAAGTCAAAATTACTTTAAGTTGTAAATTTTCAAGTAATTTGGGGATTTTAAGTCAAATTGGAAGATTTTGGGCCGTATTATTTTAAGGGAGTTATAAGCCTGTTTTGACGATGTTGGGCCGAGCCCTTCAAATGATTTTAAAGGGGTGATTCTTTGTTGTGGGTCCAGTTGAGTTGGGCTTAGTGCTATTTTAAGTCTAGTGGAGGCCTTGGGCTTAGAATTAGTGGGCCAATCGCTTGAGCCAGTCCTTGACCGGGCCGAGTAAAATAATGTATAGGCCCATGAAATATATTTAATTATATACGTATTATGCTATGTATTTGATTATGAAATGTTTTAAGGAAATTAAATATATATTGATGGGCCAAGATTTCCAAAGTTGCATGGTTTTACGAAACGCACGCATCATGAAAGTTTAAGTTATGTTAAGGCATGAAAGAAAATATTTTGAGGAATTGAATTGTTGTGGGACTAAGTAATGATGGGAGTTAGCCGGGTAGCCGGGCCCGGGGATCCCCTGTTAATGTATGAGCTTATGGATCCATGTGTGACATCATGGTGAAGTGGCAGCATAAAGTTGTGACATATAGGGATCCTCGTGTGACATCGTACATCGGGGTGAACCACATCGCCACGTACGTTGGTTTATAGATTGATCAATCGAATAATGGCTCTCACTTCATGGATACGACTCACATGTCTTTTAAGTTATGTTATGTTTATGCCATGCCTTAATGTATATGTTATATGATGAAGTATGTACGACTACAGTATGATTTAACGTTTAAGATCTTTCAAGCACGCATGTCATGAAATTATGTTCATATACTTATGTGCCTGTATGTGATTTTATTATGCATACTTTGTTATTAGCGGATAGAGCATGCTGGGCCTTTAGGCTCACTAGGTTTAATTGGTGCAGGTGAGCATGATGTTGATGATATTACTCCGACTGGCGGTGAGAACGTCTGATGCTCCGCTGCGGCTGTTACCCCATGACCACTCAGTTAGTTTATGTCATTGCTTTTAGACATGTTCAGTTTTCCGCAAACAGTTTTTAAATACTCTGATTTTTATGTTAGCTTGTGAGATGTGGATTGAGGATATTTTGCAGTTAGTGTTAACGGACGTTGAGATGTTACCTTTTTAAATGCTTTAAGTTATGATTTTATTTATAGCTTTTATTAAATGTTTATTCCACATCGGCTTTCAAGAAAAAAAAATTTTTTAGAGGTTTAGTATGTTTCAACTATCACCCAAACTTCATCACAACGTCTGCTGGAACGAGGTAAATGCGTGATGAAATCCATAGCTATGTGCTCCCAATTCCATTGGGGCACCTCTAAGCTTTGCAACAGACCACCAGGTCTCATCCTCTCAGCCTTGACTTATTGACTATTCAGACATCGGGCCACAAAATCAGCAACATCACTCTTCAAACCTGCCCACCAGTAATGCTGCTTCAAGGCATGATACATCTTCCTTGCACCAGGATGGACACTGTATCTACTGCAGTGCGCTTCTCGCAAGATCTCTTCCTTAAGATCAATCAGATTTGGCACAACCAGCCTGCCACGAAACCTCAAACAACCATCAGACGACACAGAGTAGTCCTCCAACTGACCAGCTCTCACCTTCAGCTTCAACTCATGGATGGATGGATCAGTCCTATGAGCTGCTCTAATGCTAGCAACAATCTGTGGCTCAACTTGAAAAGAAGACACCATAACATAATCCTCAGCTGGGTAATAACGCCAACTAATAGTGCTTAGATGCTCATGGACCTTCGAAATCTGCATCGAAGCCAGCATCGCTACTTGAGACTTTCTGCTCAATGCATCAGCAACTACATTCATATTCCCAGGCTGATATTTGATCTCACAATCAAAATATTTAAGCAGCTCCATCCATCTACGCTGTATCATATTCAAATCTGACTGAGAAAACAGATACTGAAGACTCTTGTGGTCGGAGTACACCACAAATTGCTCACCATACAGGTAGTGGCGCCAAATCTTCAAAGAAAAAACCACTGCTGCTAACACCAAATCATGAACTGGGTAACGAGTCTCATGCGGTTTCAACTACCGAGAGGCATAAGCAATGACTCGACCATTCTGCATCAACACACAACCCAATCCATTCAAGGAAGCATCTGCACAAACAACAAAACCACCTGAACCACACGGCAGGGCTAACACAGACGCAGTAGTTAGCTTCTCCTTGAGCAACAGAAAACTCTTCTCGCATTGCTCAGTCCACACAAACCTCTTGTATTTCTGAGTTAACTGCGTCATTGGCTTAGCTATACAAGAGAATCCCTCTATAAAGCGCCGATAATAGCCAGCCAAACCCAAGAAACTACGAATCTCAGCAACATTCTTGGGATGCTCCCAGTTTATCACTGCCTCAACCTTACTGGGATCCACAGAAATACCATCAACGGAAATCACATGACCCAGAAACACAACTCGATCTAACCAAAACTCGCACTTGGAGAACTTAGCATACAGCTGCGAGTCTCGTAGCTTCTGAAGAACCAACTTTAAATGCTCTTTGCCCCATACCTCGTACGAAACGCAGTCTTCTCAACATCCTGCTCACGGATGCGCAACTGATGGTACCCCGAATGAAGATCGATCTTAGAAAACACAGCCGAACCCTGAAGCTGATCAAACAAGTCCTTATTCTTAACAAACAAGATAGGCGCTCCCCACGGAGACATAATCGGTCTAATGAATCCCTTCTCCAGCAAATCACTAAGCTGAACCTTAAGCTCCCTCAACTCAGCAGGCGTTAAATGATACGGAGCTCTCGAAATCGGGGCTGTACCAGGTACCAACTCAATGCTGAAGTCTATCTCCCTCCTCGGATGAAAACCAGGAATCTCCTGAGGAAACACATCCGGGAAATGTCGAACCAAGGGAACCCTAATAAGCTCTACGTTCGAAGAAGAAGACGCATCTAAGGTATAGATGTTGGTCCCTATTTTCGAAGGAAACTTTAGCAGCGCTACTTTGACAAACAGTAAAAATTTTGCGCGCTGCTATAACAGGAAGATGAGGTGCAATACCTCTGGTTCTTGAACACTTAAAAGCGAGAGCACCGGAGACAGATCTGGTATGATTTAAAATCATGCGGAAAACACCAGAACTGGATCCTGATATTTTAAAACAACTCAAACAAATTTATGTACAACATAAATCTGTTCGACTGTGCAAGTGTGCTAAATTTATGCGTGCTAAATAAATATGAATGTATGCGGAATGAATAACAGAATACAATACTCAATCGATTTGTTTCTGGAAGTTCGGACCTCAATGTCCTACGTCTCCCCTTCTTCCACCTCAGAAGGCTCCACTATAAGATTTGATCTATACAACGTGTACAGACCCAATCCCGCAACCAGCAGCTGCGAGAACTCCTAGACACTACCAGCCCTCGGTTGTTCACTCAGAACTTGTTTAACGTCTCTGTTCAAAGACTACATACACAGAGTTTAACGTCATCGTGCTTGGACGGTAACTGATTGTGAAATGGTTTTGAGATTCATTCTGAGTGTGAATGAATCTCTGTGTGTGAGATTTTACAATGAAGCTCTCAACTCTCTGTTTTTCTATTTCTCACACACTAGGGAAGTGCTCTACACAAGCTAATTCTAGCTCAGCTGTCAACTCCAATAAGCTCCTCTACGAAAGATAGTTGACAGCTTCGCTTCTGATTTTTCTTCCCTTTGATTGTTGTCTTCTTTTGATTTTTCTTTTATGTGCGACAACAATTCTCACGACCTCAGCTCTCCTCTTCAATGGCGATGCCTGCGTATATAAGCTCTGTTCAAATTAAGTCCGTTGGACACAAATTCTTCCCGTTTGAAATGTGTTCTGTAAAGTACCGACAGGGATTGTCCTTTGTGTCCTTTCTTTTGCAGGCTTTTTGTCGTCTTCAACATTTGAATAAAGATCAGCAGTTGACATCCAGCTTTCGTAAATCTTCATAGCATAATGCGTCAACTGCTTCGCTACAGGTTGTCTCTTACAACTGCTGCGACTGGTTAAAATCTTCTGCTGACATCTTAATCGCAACGGCTGATTTCTTGAATTCCCTTTTTATAACCAGCTCTTCCTTCGTCGTTTGCAATTCTGCGACTGGAACACATAATGAATGCACCTGCAGGTTTCTTTTCAACATGTGTGTGATTCCAGCGACTGATTCCTTTTCAAGCACAACGACTGATCTTTATCGTTAAGTCAAAACGTTGTCGTGTCAACTTATTCAAACGACACCGTTTTGTTATCGTTGTAATGCACCTGCTGGTTACCCTTAAGTAATGCACCTGCTGGAATCTTGCAACAGCTGATTCAAGACAACTGTAGCTATCTGCTGATTATTACCAACGCACAAACCATATGCTGAATCTTTAGCGCGAAAGCAAAACGCTGTCGTATCCATTAATCCAAACGACATCGTTTTGCTATCGCTATCTTCAAATTTCATCTGCTGGTGAACAGTAGCTTGCGACTGGATTTCTTCCTCTACGACGTCGCTTCATCTCTTGCGTCTGAATCATCCAACGATTGGATCTACTGTAGCTTCCTGCTGATTGTGATGTCACTGCTGATGTCATCATCGCTTAGCTCTCCAGCTGATCTTCTTGCACCAGCTGATCTTTCTTCATCTGCTGATCATGATGTCATCACCGATGACATCATCATCGATGGTCCACTTAGATGTTCCAGCTGGTTCCCTTTTGATGTTCCATCTGATCCATCTTCCTCTTCTAGCGCTTGCAGCTGGTTCTTATCGTTCAACTGGTTCACTAAGCTCCAGCTGGTTCAACTTGGCCTCCGCCTGATTACGAAAAACTGACTCAACTTTGGACGTCTCCATTGCTAATCCAGCTCCCGTTTACAATGATAAACCAAACCAACTGCTGAACTTTATCTTGTAAACCATCGACTGTACAGACTTCTACTGTTCATCTTCTTTGCGCAATACTTTTTCCTGTTGATATCTGCACACTTCGTAGATTTGTTAGAAACACAATAATAAGTTTTGTGTAATTCAAAATTCAATCTGGATCTGTTGACACAGGTCCATCAATCTCTCCCTTTTTGATTTACACAAAACTTTAAATAACAAATGCATGTTCTAACAAATTCTCTCCCTTTTTGTGGGAATCAAAAAGAGATCAAAAGATGGTCTTCCGAATTTTAAATCAAAGCTCTCCCTACACTGTCACAACAAAAACAACGTGACAGCAGTAGTTTTAAATTTGAAAAACAAAAAACAACTTTTGGGAAGAACCGATGTAAGAGCTATATGATTTTGAAACTGAAACTGATGCATAGCTTAAATTAACAAAGACAACGACGCCACTCTCCCTGTATTTTATAACATAAGCTCAAATCATTTTAAAAACAAAGATTGAAGCATCAGCTGAAATCCACAAAACAGAACATTTTGAAAAACTATCAGAGCATCAAAAATGTTTCAAATAAGCATGTGCTACTGAGTTACTTACATAAGAAGAACCAGTAAACAGATAAAAGCTCAGATTTTCATTCTCCTATTTCGTCCCATGTGCTTGTCACGGAGCCTCGCTCCAAGTGATCTTACAGCACGACGAGAATAGAATCTTGGCATCCGCACGGAACTAGCGCATCCCGTGACAGTTCATCAAGAGAAAATCGGTTCTATATTAAAAAAAATTAACTGGCCTTCATACGATAAGCTTCTCAAAACAGTTAAAAACATTAAAAACATAGCACATGAGTTTTAAAATAAGTGCTCGTTCAAGAACCACCTGCTCTGATACCAATTGTTGGTCCCTATTTTCGAAGGAAACTTTAGCAACGCTTCTTTGACAAACAGTAAAAATTTTGCGCGCTGCTATAACTGGAAGATGAGGTGCAATACCTCTGGTTCTTGAACACTTAAAAGGGAGAGCACCGGAGACAGATCTGGTATGATTTAAAATCATGCGGAAAACACCAGAACTGAATCCTGATATTTTAAAACAACTCAAACAGATTTATGTACAACATAAATCTGTTCGACTGTGCAAGTGTGCTAACTTTATGCGTGCTAAATAAATATGAATGTATGCGGAATGAATAACAGAATACAATACTCAATCGATTTGTTTCTGGAAGTTCGGACCTCAATTTCCTACGTCTCCCCTTCTTCCACCTCGGAAGGCTCCACTAGAAGATTTGATCTATACAACGTGTACAGACCCAATCCCGCAACCAGCAGCTGCGAGAACTCCTAGACACTACCAGCCCTCGGCTGTTCACTCAGAACTTGTTTAACGTCTCTGTTCAAAGACTACATACACAGAGTTTAACGTCATCGTGCTTGGACGGTAACTGATTGTGAAATGGTTTTGAGATTCATTCACTAATGAGTGTGAATGAATCTCTGTGTGTGAGATTTTACAATGAAGCTCTCAACTCTCTGTTTTTCTATTTCTCACACACTAGGGAAGTGCTCTACAAAAGCTAATTCTACCTCAGCTGTCAACTCCAATAATCGCCTCTACGAAAGATAGTTGACAGCTTCGCTTCTGATTTTTCTTCCCTTTGATTGTTGTCTTCTTTTGATTTTTCTTTTCTGTGCGACAACAATTCTCACAACCTCAGAACTGCTCTTCAATGGTGATGCCTTCGTATATAAAGCCTCTGTTTGAAATTAAACCCGTTGGACACAAAATCTTCCCGTTCAAAAGTGTTCTGTAAAGTACCGACAGGAAGATGTCCTTGTGTCCTTTCTTTTGCAGGCCTTTTTGTCGTCTTCAACATTTGAAATAAGCTCAGAAGTTGACATCCAGCTTTGGTAACTCTTCGTAATCGTCAACTGCTTCACTGCTGGTTCATTCTTTAACTGCTGCGACTGGGTTCTTGCGTCTGGTTGAATCTCTACACTTCGCCTGCTTTTCCTGCGTCTGGATCTTCTTGTCGACTGGTTTGCAAAACACCCGAATGTAAGAGCTATATGATTTTGAAACTGGAACTGATGCATAGCTTAAATTAACAAAGACAACGACGCCACTCTCCCTGTCTTTTATAACATAAGCTCAAATCATTTTAAAAACAAAGATTGAAGCATCAGCTGAAATCCGCAAAACAGAACATTTTGAAAAACTATCAGAGCATCAAAAATGTTTCAAATAAGCATGTGCTACTGAGTTACTTACATAAGAAGAACCAGTAAACAGATAAAAGCTCAGATTTTCATTCTCCTATTTCGTCCCATGTGCTTGTTACCGAGCCTCGCTCCAAGTGATCTTACAGCACGACGAGAATAGAATCTTGGCATCCGCATGGAACTCGCGCATCCCGTGACAGTTCATCAAGAGAAAATCGGTTCTATATTAAAAAAATTTAACTGGCCTTCATACGATAAGCTTCTCAAAACAGTTAAAAACATTAAAAACATAGCACATGAGTTTTAAAATATGTGCTCGTTCAAGAACCACCTGCTCTGATACCAATTGTTGGTCCCTATTTTCGAAGGAAACTTTAGCAACGCTTCTTTGACAAACATTAAAAATTTTGCGCGCTGCTATAACTGGAAGATGAGGTGCAATACCTCTGGTTCTTGAACACTTAAAAGCGAGAGCACCGGAGACAGATCTGGTATGATTTAAAATCATGCGGAAAACACCAGAACTGAATCCTGATATTTTAAAACAACTCAAACAGATTTATGTACAACATAAATCTGTTCGACTGTGCAAGTGTGCTAACTTTATGCGTGCTAAATAAATATGAATGTATGCGGAATGAATAACAGAATAAAATACTCAATCGATTTGTTTCTGGAAGTTCGGACCTCAATTTCCTACGTCTCCCCTTCTTCCACCTCGGAAGGCTCCACTAGAAGATTTGATCTATACAACGTGTACAGACCCAATCCCACAACCAGCAGCTGCGAGAACTCCTAGACACTACCAGCCCTCGGCTGTTCACTCAGAACTTGTTTAACGTCTCTGTTCAAAGACTACATACACAGAGTTTAACGTCATCGTGCTTGGACGGTAACTGATTGTGAAATGGTTTTGAGATTCATTCACTAATGAGTGTGAATGAATCTCTATGTGTGAGATTTTTAAGCTCTCAACTCTCTGTTTTTATATTTCTTCGCTTCTGATTTTTTCTTCCATTTTGATTGTTGTCTTCTTTTTGATTTTTTCTTTTCTGTTGCGTACTATTCTTCTGTCAACCTTCTTCAATGGCGTTGCTCTCGTATATAAGGCCTCTGTTCAAATTAAATCCGTTGGACACAAATTCTTCCCGTTTGAAATCTGCTCTGAAAAGTACCGACAGGAAGTTGTCCTTGTGTCCTTTCTTTTTCAGGCTTTTTGTCGTCTTCAACAATTGAAATAGGCTCAGCAGTTGACATCCAGCTTTAGTAATTGTTCATAATATAATTCGTAAACTGCTTCGCTTATACCTGATCAACGTCTGTTATCAGCTTTTGCCTTTCTTCAACAACTGTTAGCTTCTGTTGATCTTATGCTGATATCATAATCGCAACAATTGATTTCTTCTGTCTTTGCGCTACCGCTGAATTCTTCTATTCAATTTCTTCGCGCTACTTCTGATTTACTGTAGCTTGCGTCTGGATCACTGTAGCTTGCGACTGGTACATCAGCTAGTGGTCTAGATGTGTTGGCGACTGGTTGACCAGCTGGTGAAGATATGCTTGCAGCTGGTTGTCCAGTCGTTGGTCGT
>KV006936.1:222486-233644 GCA_001598015.1 Dorcoceras hygrometricum
TTGTTTGAAAAACATCGCGAAACAATGGGACTGCGTCTGATGAGTAGTTGGGTTTAGGGCAAGTGGGAGATTGTTAGAGTAGATGCCCAACTAGCCGACTTGTGGCGTGTGGGTTTTTATAGACTCTTGTATATGACAGTCTTTATATATGATATTCGCATTTTCTTATATGGCATTCTCTTTCATTATGTGTGTAATGATTTACAATTTCGTTGAGTAAAGACCTAGAATGCACTTAAGCGTATGTTAGATGTGATAGTGGGTATGACGGCTATCATGAAACACATCTAATGGTCGCTGTGTATTCTGAACATGTTCCTAGTCGATTGGGCCGTAAAAATGAGGATAAGGCCGCCCTAGTTCGAGACTAGTATCTGCGATGCGAAGTACCATGTTTCATTGGTAGGGAACATTGTGATGTTCTGAGCATGCAGATAGATAGTGACCTGGTGATCTATCGAACTATCCTCCTTCGGACTTTCCAAGTGGTTACCATTTGTCGAGTGGATAAGTCCGAGGTCTTGGTTGTACTGATTAGTCCTCACGACTCGAAACGTCATTGAGACTCTACATGATAGGCGTCTCACTTTGACCCATTTTCCGAATCACTTGGGGTCATGAGGCGTCGGGATTGGGTGAGACCCCGATGCATGTAGGAGTCGATGCATCGTTGTCGAGGATTCACCGCTCGCAGACATGCGTGGATATCCTATGCTATCTGAGGGGATAATAGTGTATAAATCTGTGGCCATAGTACTAGAAGTGTTTTAGGTAAATGTGTTTACCTAGTTACACTCACGATGTCACTATTCGATCTCCAAGATGTATGCATAGCTATCGGATCTATAGCGACTCTCGATTTACCAATGGTCGTTGATCTGATCGGGATATATGGATTGAAAGGACCATACTGTACGCTAACCACGACCAACTGGTTCTTGCAGGAACTATCAGTGATACCTAGGGGATCATGGGGCGATGTTGCTAGACGCTCTTACCATGATCCATTGGGCAAGTCCGGGATTGTGATTCCGGAGCCACAATGGTTGTGGGCCCACAGCTAGCTGTATCCCTGAACCATTGAGGGTCACACAAGTACTGGATTCGAGATTCCCGCACGGATACTCAGCTCAATATGTTGAGCATACGAAGAGGATTTTGGGATTGCGACTTCCTAAAAGTCAACAGGGGTCAAACCGGGGTTTCCCGCTGTTGAAGGGCAAAACGGTCATTTTGCACTGGGGTTCTGAAAAATTGTTTTTCAGATCATAGTATTCAGTTTTGAAAACTGAGTCGATTGGTCCGATCTGATCGGCGATCGTAATTACGATGAAGTCTCGATGATGGAGATGAACTGAATGTTCATCCGTTGGATCCGGGCCCGTTGGGCCGGTCCAAGTCCAACACTAAGATCTATTTAATAATGGATTAGACTTCATAACAAGATATACTACACCATTAACCCTAAACCTAGCTTAAGAGCGCCGCCCCCTCCTCTCACAAGCCTCGCCGCCGCCGCCGCCGGAATTTGTTCCGGCCAATTTTGACGAGGAGAATCCGTCCGCGCAGATCTCGTCACGCCTTCTAGTGCAGGCTGACGAAGGAATCCCGTCTCCGGTCGTGGACCTGATTGGCGTTATCTACCGCAGTCTACCGTGAAGAGCCGGTGTTCTTGTAATTCCGGTTGGAGCCAGGCACAAGTTGCCAGCAAGGTAGCAAATTCTAAACGCCCTATGAATGTCATAGCTTGTAGTTTTACAGTATTGATCGTCTCCCGGCACCTGTTTTTCTGTTCTTCCGCTGCCTCGCCGGGGGGCACGATCCGGATCCCAACAGTGGTATCAGAGCCAAGGTTTTCGGATCTGATCAATACTTTATGCCATATTGTATCTAATCTCTTAATTTTTCAGAATCGGAAAATCAAAATTGTGACTCGGCCGTCCGGCCGCCGCCGTGCGCGGCGGCGCATCTCCCTCAAGCGCATGAACGCGCGTGGCACATACGCGCTGGACGCGCATGGCTGGGCTTCGCTTGACGATGCGTCGTGAAGCTTGTCGCGCGCCTCGGCCGTGCGCCTGCCGCGCTTGTCTCGCGCCCCGGCCGCGCTGGTCACGCGATGCAGCCACCGCTCGTGCAAGCGTTGCGCAGCATTGCGCCGCTGGTCGCGCGCCGCTCGATTATTGGTGGCCGATGACGCACGCACCGGTTGTGCGCTCGATGGCGCTGTTCCACGCACGGCCGCGCGTGAGACATCTCGCGACGTTGAGGAAGGAGGCGCCACTGTCCAGCGCGCTGGTCGGGGGCCGTGCGCCGCACGTCGACGCACGATAGCGCACGATGGCGCGCGATTGCGCCGCGCATGTCGCGGGCGCATGCGTGGCCTTGCGCCGTGCGATTTCGATGGTGGCGCCGCCGCCGCTCCGGCGATACTCCGGCGATGTCGTGACGGCTGGTCTGATTTCTTCTAGGTTTTGGTTCGGGCCTGTCCCGGGCAGCCCGTGAAGTTTTCGGGCTGATATGCGATATCGGGCCCGGTTTTGATCAATTTTGAAATTTTAAGATTTTTGGGCCTAAAATTTTTTAAGCCTAATTTGATACAATTAAAATTAGTAAAATGTGGTTTTAATTATGAAATGTGATTTTATAATGAAATATGATTTTGTTGATTCGATTTTATCGACAAAATACGATTTTATTATAAAATACGATTTTATGATTAAAATATGATTTTGCGATAAATAATTAGATTATTTAATTTATGCATGTTAATTAGATTAATTGCATGATTGGGATGATCGAGAGCCGTGCCCAATTTGTTAGGTGTATGCAATAGGTTTTGTATGATTTCGGTTTTGTAATATATTTTGATTATCATTTAAAGTGGGCCTGTTTGTGGCCCGTTCCCACCCTTGATAAATGTATCCCTTAAATGTCCAAGGTTAATTTAAATGTAAATTACTAGATTTAGTGGGAGGACATACGAAGACGGTGGACGATGACGATCAAGATATTGAAGACCGAAGATCTGTAAAACCGGAAAGCTTTGTAATAGGATTGCATTGCGTATTGCATTACCCTAGGATTGGACCCAGGTCCGTGACTGGCAACCACGGACCGCATAGCTCTCGCGATCGATCATCCCAATATTTATTTATATATGTTGATATATAGATTAGTTGAATCCGCATGTTGCATGTTTTAAATTAGATTTAAATATGCATGAGACGAAAATTTTTCAAAAAAAAAACCCTCGTTTTAAATATGATTTAAAACTTATATCAAGATAAAATGTTTATTCGATAAACGAAAGTGTATTTAAAATTGTTTATATTAACCCTACCTTCCATCAACAATGGGTGTACGTCGATGCTACCCATATACATGGCCCGGCTCATATTATTGAGGGGGTCATGTATGCCGGAAAGCTGTCCACGCCATTGACAACTGTTGTGAGTCGGTAGGAACTCTCTTTAATGTTGGCTCATATTATTGGGGACGTTAAGGGGACCGTCCTTCACGACTCGACATTGATGGGTCAATCTTGACACGTGATAGTAAACGGCGTCATATTATTGGGCCCTTGCTGGACGTGAGGTGAATACATGGAGGTTGCACCGGCTGCAATCGGAAACTACCTTTTGGGGATCATGGATGGCTGATATTATTCGGGTCCATGATCGCTTGATTGGGCTCTGTGTACCCACTAAAGAAACCTGTTTTCTCGATTTCATTAGAGGGTGGTGAAATCGTTAAAATAGTGGGAGGGTAATTCATAAAACTTAACGACCATGTTTTATGTCTTAGCTTATATCTTATATAGTTAGTGATGTATGTCCGTTTTCCTCTCAGTATTACTGCTTATAAAATGGTTTCTATGAAAAACCCGCTCGCTACTATACTGGATAGCAACAAGTTCACCGGTCTGAACTACCAAGACTGGCTCCGCAACCTTAATCTTGTATTGGCTTCGGAGAAACTTCTCTATGCGATAGAGAATAGTCCTTCGAAGTTTGCCCCTGCCGATATCAGCCCTGAGGAGCTGGTAACGCTTAAACAATGGTGGGACGACGAGGTTAAAGCTCGGTGCTATGTGATGGCATCGATGTCCAATGAAATGCAACGTCGCTTTGAGAAGACAAAGTATGCCTCTGCCATACTCTTTCATCTCAACGAACTGTACGGGGAGAACTCTCGACATGAGAGGTTCACGGCCGTCAAGGAGCTGATGACGAGCCGCATGCGCGATGGGACTTCGGTCCGCGAGCATGGGGTTCGTATGATTGGGCTCGTTGAAAAACTGTCGGGCCTTGATATCGCGCTTCCACACGAGCTGTCTGTGGACGTGCTTCTCCTCTCACTGCCTGCTGCATTCGACCCCTTTCCCAGACGCAAGAGCAAGAAGCGTTCTGCTACCTGCGAAGGAGGAAAAGTCTAGCCAAGAAGCCAAAGGCAAAGGCTTCTAAGCCAAACAAGAGCGATGATGTTTGCCACCACTGCCACAAGGCTGGGCATTGAAGGAGGAACTGCAAGGAGTACCTCGAGCAGTTGCGAACTGCGAAAGGTATGTTCTACATTGAAATAAATATGTCTCTTAATTCAACTTCTTGGGTACTTGATACCGGATGTGGATCTCATATCGGCAATGATTTGCAGGTGATGACAAGAAGTCGACGTCTTAGAGAGGGTGAGACCCACTTGAGACTTGGCAATGGAGCAAGAGTTGCTGCAGTAGCTATAGGAGATATTTATTTATTTCTGTCTTCAGATTTTAAGTTGTTATTACGAGATGTTTTATTTGTTCCTGAATTGATTAAAAACATTATTTCTATTCCTATGCTTGATAGAGATGGATATTCTTGTATGTTTGCTAATTCTATTTGCAATATTTACAAGAATGAATGTTTGATTGGAATTGGGGAACGCGAAAACGATTTATACACCTTAAAATTAAAAGACGTTCCAACTCACGATGTCGAATCACATACGACAACTCAATGGTGTAGCGGAGCGTCGTAATCGGACCTTGTTGGACATGGTTCGATCTATGATGAGCTTCACTGAACTTCCTACCTCGTTTTGGGGCTATGCGCTCGAAACGGTGGTAATGTTGTTGAACAATGTCCACACCAAGGCAGTAGATAAGACTCCGTATGAGATATGGATGGGCAAACCACCCAAATACTCATTTATGAGGATTTGGGGATGTCCTTCTTACGTGAAGCAGACAGTGGGAGATAAGCTGGATACGAGATCCATCTTATGCTACTTCATTGGGTATCCAAAGAATTCCATTGGATACTACTTCTAATATCCGAGCGAAACAAAAGTGTTTGTTTCTAGGAATGCCACCTTTATGGAAAGGGAATTTCTACTTGATAGAAAGGGCAAAATAGTAGAACTCGAAGAAGTTCGAGACCCAATCGAAGTACCAGGTGAGTCTCCTGCACCTACAGAGCCAATACCAGAAATGGTCGCACCTAGGAGATCCGAAAGGATTCCTAGGGCTCCTGAGAGATATGGTTTTCTCCTTGAAGATGATCAAGGTGATCAAGTTGTTGGATCTGATCCAAGAACTTTCAAGGAGGCAATTTCCGATGCTGATTCCAATTTGTGGCTTGAAGCAATGCAGTCTGAGTTTGACTCAATGCATGCTAACCAAGTTTGGACTCTCGTTAACCCTCCCGAAGGAATTGTTCCTATTGGGTGCAAATGGGTATATAAGAGGAAACTTGGGCCTGATGGTAAGGTAATGACCTACAAGACACGACTAGTCGCGAAAGGTTACACTCAAAGGCAAGGTGTTGACTATGATGAAACCTTCTCGCCAGTCGCAATGTTCAAGTCAATTAGAATCTTGTTAGCCATAGCCACATGGTACGACTATGAGATATGGCAGATGGATGTGAAAACTGCGTTCCTTAATGGAAACATTAAGGAAGAGATATACATGACGCAGCCTGAGGGTTTCACATCTGTCGGAAGCGAGCATAACGTATGCAAGCTTCAGAGATCGATCTACGGTCTCAAACAAGTATCGCGAAGTTGGAACCTGAGATTCGATGAAACAATTAAGGAATTTGGTTTCATCAAGAATCCCGAGGAGCCATGCGTTTACAAGAAGGTAGTTAAAAGTGCTGTGACGTTCCTCGTACTTTACGTTGATGACATTCTACTCATTGGGAATGATGTAGGAATGTTGAAGTCAACTAAAGTATGGTTGTCTAGCAGATTTTAGATGAAGGACATGGGTGAAGCATCCTATATTCTTGGAATACAGATCTATCGGGATAGATCGAAAAGGATGCTCGGACTCACCCAAGCCACCTACATCGATACCATACTTAAGAGGTTCTCTATGGAAGAGTCCAAGAGAGGACACCTACCTATGTGCCACGGGGTCACTCTATCCAAGTCTATGTGTCCAAAGACTGATGAGGAGATAGAGAATATGGCACGTGTACCATATGCCTCGGCAATAGGTAGTATTATGTAGGGCATGATCTCGACTAGACCAGATGTCGCATATGCTCTGAGTTTCATGAGCCGCTACCAGGCCAACCCCGGCCAATTGCATTGGAAGGCAGTGAAGGATATTCTTAAGTACTTGCGAAGGACTAAGAATATGTTCATATCGGGATAGGTCTAAGCGGATGCTCGGACTCACCCAAGCTACCTACATCGATACCATACTTAAGAGGTTCTCTATGGAAGAGTCCAAGAGAGGACACCTACCTATGTGCCACGGGGTCACTCTATCTATGTCTATGTGTCCAAAGACTGATGAGGAGATAGAGAGTATGGCACGTGTACCATATGCCTCGGCAATAGGTAGTATTATGTATGGCAGGATCTCGACTAGACCGGATGTCGCGTATGCTCTGAGTGTCACGAGCCGCTACCAGGCCAACCCCGGCCAATTGCATTGGAAGGCTGTGAAGGATATTCTTAAGTACTTACGAAGGACTAAGAATATGTTCGTGGTCTATGGGGGTGGTGAACTGAAACTGGAAGGCTACACTGATTCTAGCTTCCAGTGTGACGTGGATGATTCAAAATCAACCTCTGGATTTGTATTCATGCTCAATGGTGGTGCTGTCTCTTGGAAGAGTTCCAAGCAAGAGACCATCGCGGATTCAACCACTGAGGCTGAGTACATCGCAGCATCAGCTGCTGCTAAGGAGGCCGTTTGGATAAGGAATTTCGTCCAATAGTTTGGCGTCATTCCTAATGGAGTTGGTCCAGTCCCGGTGTACTGCGACAACACGGGTGCCGTTGCGCAAGCAAAGGATCCTAGGTCTCACCAAAGATCCAAACACATACTGAGAAAATACCACATAATCCGGGATATTGTGGCTAGAGGTGACATAGCAGTTGAGAGAGTCGCCTATGCGGACAACGTTGCTGATCCACTTACGAAGCCCTTGCCAGGACCCTTGTTTGAAAAACATTGCGAAACAATGGGACTGCGTCTGATGAGTAGTTGGCTTTAGGGCAAGTGGGAGATTGTTAGAGTAGATGCCCAACTAGCCAACTTGTGGCGTGTGGGTTTATAGACTCTTGTATATGACAATCTTTATATATGATATTCGCATTTATTATATGGCATTCTTTACTTTCATTATGTGTATGATGATTTACAATTGCGTTGAGTAAAGACCTAGAATACACTAAGGTGTATGTTAGATGTGATAGTGGGTATGACGGCTATCATGAAACACATCTAATAGTCACTGTGTATTCTGAACATGTTCCTAGTCGATTGGGCCGTCAAAATGAGGATAAGGCCGCCCGAGTTCGAGACTAGCATCTGCGATGCGAAGTACCATGTTTCATTGTTAGGGAACATTGTGATGTTCTGAGCATGCAGATAGATAGTGACCTGGTGATCTATCGAACTACCCTCCTTCGGACTTTCCAAGTGGTTACCATTTTTCGAGTGGATAAGTCCGAGGTCTTGGTTGTACTGATTAGTCCTCACGACTCGAAACGTCATTGAGACTCTACATGATAGGCGTCTCACTTTGACCCGTTTGCCGACTCACTTTGGGTCATGAGGCGTCGGGATTGGGTGAGACCCCGATGCATGTAGGAGTCGATGCATCGTTGTCGAGGATTCACCGCTCGCAGACATGCGTGGATATCCTATGCTATCTGAGGGGATAATAGTGTATAAATCTGTGGCCAGAGTACTAGAAGTGTTTTAGGTAAATGTGTTTACCTAGTTACACTCGTGATGTCACTATTCGATCTCCAAGATTTATGCATAGCTATCGGATCTATAGCGACTCTCGATTTACCAATGGTCGTTGATCTGATCGGGATATATGGATTGAAAGGACCGTACTGTACGCTAACCACGACCAACTGGTTCTTGTAGGCACTATCAGTGATACCTATGGGATCATGGGGCGATGTTGCTAGACGCTCTTACCATGATCCGTTGGGCAAGTCCGGGATTGTGATTCCGGAGCCACAATGGTTGTGGGCCCACGGCTAGCTGTATCCCTGAACCATTGAGGTCACACAAGTACTGGATTCGAGATTCCTGCATGGATACTCAGCTCAATATGTTGAGCATACGAAGAGGATTTTGGGAGTGCGACTTCCTAAAAGTCAACAGGGGTCAAACCGGGGTTTCCTGCTGTTGAAGGGCAAAACGGTCATTTTGCACTGGGGTTCTGAAAAATTGTTTTTCAGATCATAGTATTCAGTTTTGAAAACTGAGTCGATCGGTTTGATCTGATCGGCGATCGGAGTTACGATGAAGTCTTGGTGATGGAGATGAACTGAATGTTCATCCGTTGGACCCGAGCCCGTTGGGCCGGTCCAAGTCCAACACAAAGATCTATTTAATAATGGATTAGACTTCATAACAAGATATACTACACCATTAACCCTAAACCTAGCTTAAGAGCGCCGCCCCCTCCTCTCACAAGCCTCACCGCCGCCGCCCGGTGCACGCCGCCGCCGCTTCGCTGGAATTTGTTCCGGCCAATTTTGACGAGTAGAATCCGTCCGCGCAGATCTCGTCATGCCTTCTAGTGCAGGCTGACGAAGGAATCCCGTCTCCGGTCGAGGACTTGATTGGCGTTATCTACCGCAGTCTACCGTGAAGATCCGACGTTCTTGTAATTCCGTTTGGAGCCAGGCACAAGTTGCCAGCAAGGTAGCAAATTCTAAACGCCCTATGAATGTCATAGCTTGTAGTTTTACAGTATTGATCGTCTCCCGGCACCTATTTTTCTGTTCTTCCACTGCCTCGCCGGGGGACGCGATCCGGATCCCAACAATCTGCTGATTATTACCAACGCACAAACCATCTGCTGAATCTTTAGCGCGAAGGCAAAACGCTGTCGTATCCATTAATCCAAACGACATCGTTTTGCTATCGCTATCTTCAAATATCATCTGCTGGTGAACAGTAGCTTGCGACTGGATACTTCTTCCTGTACGACGTCGCTTTATCTCTTGCGTCTGGATCATCCATCGACTGGTTCTACTGTAGCTTCCTTATCAAAGCTCTCCCTACACTGTCACAACAAAAACAACGTGACAGCAGGAGTTTTAAATTTGAAAAACAAAAAACAGCTTTTGGGAAGAATCGAATGTAAGAGCTATATGATTTTGAAACTGGAACTGATGCATAGCTTAAATTAACAAAGACAACGACGCCACTCTCCCTGTCTTTTATAACATAAGCTCAAATCATTTTAAAAACAAAGATTGAAGCATCAGCTGAAATCCGCAAAACACAACATTTTGAAAAACTATTAGAGCATCAAAAATGTTTCAAATAAGCATGTGCTACTGAGTTACTTACATAAGAAGAACCAATAAACAGATAAAAGCTCAGATTTTCATTCTCCTATTTCGTCCCATGTGCTTGTTACCGAGCCTCGCTCCAAGTGATCTTACAGCACGACGAGAATAGAATCTTGGCATCCGCATGGAACTCGCGCATCCCGTGACAGTTCATCAAGAGAAAATCGGTTCTATATTAAAAAAAATTAACTGGCCTTCATACGATAAGCTTCTCAAAAGAGTTAAAAACATTAAAAACATAGCACATGAGTTTTAAAATAAGTGCTCGTTCAAGAACCACCTGCTCTGATTGTTGGGGATCCGGATCCGCCCCCCGGTCAGGCAGCGGAAGAACAATAAACAGAGAACTGGGAGGCGATCAATACGAATAACAATTAACATTCTACGACATTCATAGGATGTTTAAGCGTGTTACCTCGCTGGCCCTTGTGCCTGGCTCCAACCGGTGTTTCACACAAGTTGCCAGCAAGGTAGCAAATTCTAAACGCCCTATGAATGTCATAGCTTGTAGTTTTACAGTATTGATCGTCTCCCGGCACCTATTTTTCTGTTCTTCCACTGCCTCGCCGGGGGACGCGATCCGGATCCCAACAATCTGCTGATTATTACCAACGCACAAACCATCTGCTGAATCTTTAGCGCGAAGGCAAAACGCTGTCGTATCCATTAATCCAAACGACATCGTTTTGCTATCGCTATCTTCAAATATCATCTGCTGGTGAACAGTAGCTTGCGACTGGATTTCTTCCTCTACGATGTCGCTTCATCTCTTGCGTCTGAATCATCCAACGATTGGATCTACTGTAGCTTCCTGCTGATTGTGATGTCACTGCTGATGTCATCATCGCTTAGCTCTCCAGCTGATCTTCTTGCACCAGCTGATCTTTCTTCATCTGCTGATCATGATGTCGTCACCGATGACATCATCATCGATGGTCCACTTAGATGTTCCAGCTGGTTCCCTTTTGATGTTCCAGGTGATCCATCTTCCTCTTCTAGCGCTTGCAGCTGGTTCTTATCGTTCCAACTGGTTCACTATGCTCCAGCTGGTTCAACTTGGCCTCCGCCTGATTACGAACAACTGACTCAACTTTGGACGTCTCCATTGCTAATCCAGCTCCGTTTACAATGATTAACCAAACCAACTGCTGAACTTTATCTTGTAAACCATTGACTGTACAGACTTCTACTGTTCATCTTCTTTGCGCAATACTTTTTCCTGTTGATATCTGCACACTTCGTAGATTTGTTAGAAACACAATAATAAGTTTTGTGTAATTCAAAATTCAATCTGGATCTGTTGACACAGGTCCATCAATCTCTCCCTTTTTGATTT
>KV006937.1:5245-20772 GCA_001598015.1 Dorcoceras hygrometricum
AGTTCCTTTGAAGGTTCGTTTGAGATTAATCGTTTTCTTTTCGTTGTGATTTTTGTTTCCTTTGAGAATTCATAAGGAAAAGGATTTCACACATCCTAAAACATCTTGTTCTAACGATCGGGCATAATTCGATTCTCTTGGCTATTGAATTGAGGGCGCGTGGCAATCAACATCACGTGTTTGCCTTTCTTAACCAACGAGAATCATATCAATATGTTATGATATGAAATGTATGAAGCAATGTTTTAAGATCATGCACGCATTCATGTTTTTAACGTTATTTTATTACAAGTATGTGCCTACATGCGATTTTATTAGTATGTACTTTGTTATGATATACGATAGAGCATGCTGAGCCTCTAGGCTCACTAGGTTTAAATGGTGTAGGTGATGACCCTGCTGATGAGTTTACACCGACTGGCGGTGAAGACATCTGAGCGCCTGTTGCAGCAGTACCCCTTGACCGCAGCAGTGTTATTTTGAGTTGATACAATGGATGTCGGTTTTAAACACGTTTACTTTCAGTATTTTGACGCAGTTGAATTTTATGTGATTTTTATACAGTATGGTTATTTAACATTTTAAAATATTCCTTTATTTATGCTTAAAGTATTTATTTAGAAAATGATTTAGAAATGGTTTTAAAGGGAACGAGCCACACTTTAAGTTTAAGTATTCCGCACATGTTTAAAAAACAAATTCTAGAGTCTGGTTCGTTTCAGTTGGTATCAGAGCGGTGGTTCTGGTGGGGTACTTGCCTGCTGCCTGGAGCTCGGAAGTCACACTATCAGTATGTGAGTTTTACCTTTTTGATTTAAGTTTATGATCGCTTGATGCATGTTTTAGTTATGCATGATTTTTGGCCTTAGAGTTTTAAAAATAGACGCTTAGTCATGCACTTAGATTTACGTGATAAGGTTTTTGGTGTATCAGAACAATGCCTCCCCGACGTAATAGGAGCCAGCAGGATGATGCTACACCCCCTCCTCCTCCCCCACCACCTCAGTTGACTCCGTATGAGCGAGCTAGCGTGGACATGCTAGCTGGGATTACCAGGCTGTTGGAGCGTCATTCAGAGCGACCCGGGAAGTCGCATGAGGAGGACGTTGCTGAGAGGTTCCGCAAACAGGGACCTAAGGAGTTCGCTGGTACACTGATCCACTTGTTGCTGAGGAGTGGATCCAATCCATGGAGACTATCTATGACTACATGGGTCTAGCGGACGCCGACAAGGTCCGTTGTGCTGTTTTCATGCTGAAGGAGACGCCGCTCTATGGTGGAAAGGCGCAGTGGTTGGACTGTTTCTGGAGAGCCTGTCATGGTTCGAGTTCAAGAAAGTCTTTTTCGAGAAATATTTTACAGTGGATGCCCTGATCCAGCTTATTCAGGAGTTTATGAGTCTCCGTCAGGGAGACAAGTCGGTGGCTGAGTATGTGAGGCAGTTTGAGCGAGGGTGTACCTTTGTGCCCTCGATTGCTACAGTGGAAAGTGAGAAGTTTAGGCAGTTTACTGATGGACTGCGACCCGACATCCACCAAGATGTCAACATGGCGGACGTGGAGACTTATATGGCGGCAGTGAACAGGGCTTACCGATCTGAGAGAGGCTGGAAGGATATGAGGTAGGATTACCAGAGAAAGATTCAGATGCAGCAACCCACCAGGGGCCAGTGTTCACATCCACCAGCGAAGAGACCTCTTCAAGGGCCTTCTAAGGGCCCATTTCAGCAGGGCCAGCAGAGGCCTTAGGGCCAGCAGAGACCTCAGGGCCAGCAAAGGCCACAGGGTCAGCCGAGACCACAGCAACAGGGGGCTACTGCCCCTAGACCTGGAGTGTATCCGATGTGCCCGACGTGCCAGAAGAATCATCCAGGGCAGTGCATGGCGGGTTCAGGCCGATGTTTCCACTGCAAGGAGCTGGGGCATGTCGCTATGAATTGCCCCTAGAGGGTGCAGTATACTGGTAGTGTTTTCGTGATGCAGACAGAGGCTGCGGATCCCGAATTGACTTTACTTACAGGTATTCCGTTTTAGATTTCCGTACCTTGTTGTGTTCTATCTTGGTGTTTTAGAATTGCATGCTAGATAGAGCACTGCTAGGAAACTTGTTGCCTTAGTTGCTAGGTGAACATAAGTGGGAACTGTTAGATCTTCTAGGACTTACCTTGAGAACTTTGACGGATAGGGCCAAGGAGCTGGGGCATGTCGCTATGAATTGCCCCTAGAGGGTGCAGTATACTGGTAGTGTTTTCGTGATGCAGACAGAGGCTGCGGATCCCGAATTGACTTTACTTACAGGTATTCCGTTTTAGATTTCCGTACCTTGTTGTGTTCTATCTTGGTGTTTTAGAATTGCATGCTAGATAGAGCACTGCTAGGAAACTTGTTGCCTTAGTTGCTAGGTGAACATAAGTGGGAACTGTTAGATCTTCTAGGACTTACCTTGAGAACTTTGACGGATAGGGCTAGCGAACTTAGAACTGTCTTAGGTATCTAAACTGCTTTTTGGGATTTAGTATGACCGTAAACACGTACCTGTGCGACGTTTCTGTTTCAGGTGAGATTCGTGTGCTTGGTGTCACTACACTCGCTTTGCTAGACTCAGGGGCGACCCACTCATTTATTTCGAGTGCGTTCACACAGAGGATGTGTATTATTCCGGAGAGCATGGGTGTAGCTCTCGCCGTGACGGTTCCATCAGGAGAGGAGTTGACGATGACCTGCGTCGTGCAGGGTCTGATGATGACGTTTCAGGACCACGCAGTTAGAGCAGATTTGGTCGTTTTGCCGATGACAGGATTCGACCTCATCCTAGGCATGGATTGGATGATGGAGTTTGGAGCAGTGATTGATTTTCAGCGGAGGACAGTGTGAGACCCAAAATTTAGAAAAGATTAATTTGTGGAATTAATCGGATTTTAAGAATTCAGATTTGTGGAGAGATTTGATCAAATAGGAAAAATCTGCTAGTGCTAGTACTGTTTAGAAGTCTGCCAGCGTGTTTTAGTAGTGAGTACAAAACGTCGTCGTTTAGATTAGTTGGTACGACGCCGTTTTGGCCTAGCGCTAGTGAGAGATCCGCTGACGTAAGAGGGTCTGTTGAATGTGGCGCGGGCATGATGCGACGCCGTTTCGCGGGAGCAGATGTTTGGGGAAAGTCTGTTTGTTACTGCCAACAGATGTCAACGCGAGTCAACGTTCCTGTAGTTGAGCGATCGCATCAGCTGTTGGTATATCAGCTGTTGCATTTTTGTAGGAAGCAGCAGCAATGCTGATGTGGATTTCAGATTTGTACTGTAGCGTGAGGCAGAAACTACGTCGTTTAGTTAAGTTGGAACGACAACATTTTTGGTGTAACGTTTAGCGTCAGCTGTTGGTCGCGTGAGACATCTACTGTTGAGAGATCTGATGCATTGTTCTATTCAGTAGCTGGTTTGTTGATCAGCAGTTGGTAGCGAGGTGACGTGTCCCTCTGCGACGTCGTTTTGTTTAGTTTTTCGCTGTTTAGCGATAGGACTCTGCTGGTGTGAGATTTCAGCAGTTGGTTGGGAATATTAGTTGCGACAACTGATTTTGTCGGTGGAATCTGTTCCTGTTCCTATCAGCTGTTGAGAAGTGTATTTAATAGAAGACTTGGTCTTCGATTGTTTACCAGATCCCATACTTAGAATATTTTTCCCCGATATCCCAATCTCTGTCGCGAACCCTAAGCACTGTTCACCGTAGCTTTTCTTCGACGATTCCCATCGTTTCCGGTCGTTGTTTGGAACGATTGAGGTAGCGTTGGACTCCTCTCGTGAAGGTGCTTCATCTTATACCACTTTTGGAAGCTGTGGTTGGCTGGAGGCAGAATTGCGAAGCTGCTCCAACGTTCGTGTGTTGCGTTGTTCAGGTAGCGCGTCGAATTATTCGATGAGATCTTACTCTAAGCCTTGTTTAGAGCTTCCTGTTGAGTTGTTGGGTAGGATTAATTGCTGGTTGAGTTGTTGCTCCCAGGCCGTGAATTATGTGTAGTCCCTGAGTTCTATGCGTGCGTTGTTTAGCAGGTTTTATACCAGATTTCTCGAAAACTCCGTGTGTGGTAATTGTTGCACAGAATATCGAGGTACGGATTTGGAGCTTGTAATTCAGCGTGGTTATGGCTTGGATAAGGTTGTTGTTGTGTGAATTGCCGTGTATGATTGATGTTGCATATGTTTTATGCTATCTGTTTTGTAGCTGTTGCATACATGCATATTCCATTCAGCTGTTGCAGCCATGCCTTGTTGTTGTTGCTCTGTTTCTTACCAGGATGCGAGGGCGAGCGGCAATACCGCATTCTCATCTCCCTGCTGGGATCTGGTAGCCCCTATGCGCCGAGTGACTAACTACCACAGTTCATAGGTTGGGCAACGGCAGGTTGAGCTGTTGATGCATCTGGTAAGGGTGTGTGAGTAGGGGTGAGTGGGTAGCACCCACATGTCCTACACACACACCGTGGCCACATATCTTTTGCAGATTTCGTTGAGCTGTGCTTGATGTTCCTTGGCTCCCTTCTTCGGTTGTAGCCTTCGGATTTTGTCCCGTTCTTCATGCATAGCATCTGCATTTTATCTTTGCTGTTCATTGCTGATTTATAGTTGCTCTCCGTACTGGAGTTTGACCCCAATGTCCTTCTGGGGCTTGGTTTATTTTGTCTGCCTGTTTTGTTGTTCAGGTTACTCTGCTGGTCGTGATTTCAACCCAGCTGGAGGTGCCCCAGGAGGTGGTTAGAGTGTCCCAGTTAGTATAGTATATATATATATGTATCAATACTTAGCCAGGGGATGCCCTGTCCTCTGTTGTATTCAGTTGTGGTTGTTTTCAGTACTTGATGCATGTTTATGCTGTACTGTTTTACTTTGGCTTGTAGCCTTTGCTTGTTTTGCGTAACTGGGATATATTTTGAGTATTGCCGTATTTTAAATTATATTGTTTTAAACCGTCAGGCAAAAAAAAAGTTTTAGCCACTTTTTAGTTGCTTCCGCTAGTGTTTGCGTGGTTTATCTCTGATGTGAGCACGAGGCCTGACAGACAGTGTCTATCAGATCGCCAGGGCAGGAGGCCTTCTTATTTGAGGCAGCTAGGAGGCCGCGGAAGCACATGTTTATATCTTTCCTTCAGGTCAGGAAGCTAGTCGAGCATGGATGTTAGACATTCTTGGCCAACGTTACTGTTTCTGGAGATTCAGCAGGCCCTTCACTATCTGATGTGGAGGTAGTCAGGGATTATGCAGAGTCTTCCCTGATGACGTAGTGGGAGTTCCACCGGAGCGAGAGGTGGAGTTTTCTATTGAGTTGATGCCGGGGACAGTGCCTATCTCTAAAGCACCTTATCGATTGGCTCCTACAGAGATGAAGGAGCTTAAGGAGCAGATTCAGGAGTTGCTCGATAAAGGGTTCATTCGCCCTAGCTTTTCTCCATGGGGCGCACCAGTGTTATTTGTGAAGAAGAATGATGGCAGCATGAGATTGTGCATTGACTACCGGGAGCTGAACAGAGTCACAGTGAAGAATAAGTATCCACTCCCGAGGATTGAGGATTTATTCGATCAGTTGTAAGGAGCTTCGATGTTCTCGAAGATTGATCTGAGATCAGGCTATCATCAGCTGAGAGTTAGAGAGGAGGACGTGTCCAAGACTGCCTTTAGGACACGCTACGGCCACTACGAGTTCTTGGTGATGCCGTTTGGCCTGACGAATGCCCCAGCGATTTTCATGGACCTGATGAACAGGATATTCATGCAGTATCTAGACCAGTTCATTATAGTTTTCATTGATGACATCTTGGTCTACTCGAGGAGCTTGGAGGAGCATAGGCAGCACTTGCAGACGACTTTGCAGACTTTGAGGGAGCACAGATTGTATGCCAAGTTCAGCAAGTGTGAGTTTTGGCTGAAGCAGATGGCATTCTTAGGGCATATTGTGAGGACTAAAAATCTGTTAAGTATGATTTAATGGCTAATCAGCGTTGGATTTGGAGTTCAGTAGTTGCAGTTTCCCTATCGGGAAATGATTCCAGTGGTAATTCAGATTTGAGGTTCATCTCCGGGAGAAGATAGGCCAGCAGCGTCTTTGCACGGGAATTTGAGAGTATTCAGAAGTGAATACTCAGCAGTGGTGATGGGATCGAATTCCCTCTATCGATGTGCAATGACTAGTTATTCGATCAATAACCGGTGCTAGAGGGTGTAACCAGATCGAATGACAAGACGCAGGATTCAGCCAGAAGTTGAAACCGTGTTCGCAAAGATCAGGCTGGTTTCAGCTTGAATTAAAATCAGCCCATTACAAGGCGAGCGCTAAACATGCTGATTCCAGTCAGAAGAATAGAACAAGCTCGACACATTTGCCGAACTATCTGGTTAACTTAGCTTGAGCTGCAATAGCTCAGTGTTCTTGAATACTTTGTGCACCGAGATACAGATTGAGTAATGTAAATAAAACATGCGGAAATAACTCAGACTATACTCTATCGTTCGAAGCTCAATTAAACAGTTATAAACGCGTAAGCAAATATGAGATGCGTATGCAAGTACTGAAAATAGTAAAGAAGATACGCTGATTTGTTTCTGGAAGTTCGGAGCTCAATCTCCCATTCTTCCGCCACGGGAAGGATCCACTAGAAGACTTTGATTACAACGGCCCTCGTTGCAACCCACTCTCTACGACCAGCAACCGCAAGAACTCCTAGCTTCTACAATTGCACACCAGCCCCGCAGACTGTGTGACTAACTTCACTTATTTTATGCCTCAGTGAGAAAGGCTACAAGGACTTGTTTAACGTCTCTGTCCAAAGAGTACAATGGAAGTCGTTTGATTTGATTCACTCAACTATTATGTTTAAGCTCACTGCTCTCATATGTAAGTGAATCTGTGTGTGAGAAATATACAATGTAAGCTCTCTCTCTAATGTATTATCACATCCTGGAAAGTGCTCCTAGATCGAGCTGGTTGTTCGCTGTCTTTCCAGGTTTAGTGTTGTGCATTTTTTATTTCTACGTTTTGGTTTACACAACACTGTTACGACTTCATTATTTTTAGCACTTTCTTCACTTCGCTGCATGTGCTCTTATTTATAGCCTCGCATGAAGATATATCCGTTGGACACAAAGTAGTAGACGTTGAAAGGTCTTCTGATACTGTTGTACTTTGTGTCCTTTTCAATAAATGCGTTGCAGGCTTTTCTTCACTTTAATCACGTGAGCACTGTTCTGAGAAGACAATACAAGCAAGTTAATTTGAATACAAGCATTGCTTGTCGTTTTAGCGTTGTATTCAAATTACTTGCTCGTCGATTTGATAGCATCTGTCATGCTATCTGAGCTGGTTTGACTTTAACCAGTTCGCCATCCTGTTCATCAATTTTATCTGCTTTGAGCTGGTCTTTGTTCGAGCTGGTTGCTCCTTCACGCTGTTCAAAGATCTCTTCTTCTCCTCTCGTTTGCAACCGCTCTTGAGCAACTCTTCTAATTTGCTCTTGTCAGCTGATCTCCTTTCGAGCTGACCTTCATCATCTTCAAAGCTAAGGTCTTCTTTCACTGTCTGCTCCTGAAGATTCTGTCCAGCTGGTTTTTTAGTCTGCTCCTGTATCTAAGCAGACACTGCTTTTGAGCTGTTCCCCAAGCTGGTTTTCTTAGGTGAACCATCTTGAGTTGAAAAAGACTACTCGGGTGCCCCACCAGCATGCAGATTCTTCCTCGTCCAAGGTGGGCACCTAGAGCTAGTCTCTCTTCTTGTTGAAGCAGCTCTTCTCCCCTTGCTGACTTTCCAGCTGGTCTTTCAGCTGGTCGTTCAGCAAGGTATATTGCACATCACCGGTGATCGGATCTGCACTCGATCACTGCGCTTGTACCTATCTTCGCACTCAATCACTGCTCTTGTACACTGCACTTGATCTGCGCTTGAGCTGTTCTACAATTGAGCATTCTTCGCTTCAACTCTGCACTTCAATTCTGCTCTTTATTCTGCGCTTGAAATGATCTTCAGACTCTGCGCTTGATCTTCGTGCTGCTCCAACATCCAGCTGATGAACCAGCTTGATGTTCCCTGCACTTCTGGAAGTAAAATACCGAACCAGTTTGGGCGTCCCCTTACTGTTCCAGCTTGATATCTTCGACCAGTCCAGCTCAGGCGTCCCTTCACTGTCCTAGCTTGGATATCTTCACGTCTACTCCAGTCTAAGCAAGCTACGCATGTCAAGTATAGCATTAGTACAATAGAAGCAGATTTTGTGTGAATCAAAACTTAGATTCTGATCTGTAAACACAGATCCAACAAGTGGTATGATTCAGATGTTGCCTAGCGTGTTTTCAGTAGCGGGTGTTAGTACGTCGTCGTTTGGATTAGTTGCAACGACAGCGTTTTGGATTAGTGAAGAAAGCAGCAGTGAGTTGCGTGAGCATTCAGATGTTCGTATTCAGTAGTGGCGTGAACAGATGTCAACGCTTAACTCAGCAGTGAGAGTGTAGCGAGAGGCAGCTGTTAGCGTTAGCGCGCGGGTGCGAGAAGGTGCCACGTGTTAGTCAACACAACTGAGTTGACTGCTGGTTTTTAGCGCTGTTCAGATGTTGCTAGCGAGGGAGAGAGATCTGTTGCAACTGTTGAAGCTCTGCTACGTCGTTTTGATTAGTTGGTGCAACGTCGTTTGCTGTATGAGTTAGTAGAGTGTTTAGATGTTTGTATTGTATCAGCAGTGAGCTAGAGCTGGAGCTAGCTTTGAGAGGACTTTTGCCTTAGTATAAGCAGAGATCTGAATTGCTTAGAACAGCGGTGATTTGAGGATTTATATACCAAGTGCTGCTCAACACTTAGCGTATTTTGAGCGCGGGTGCGAGAAGGTGCCACGTGTTAGTCAACACAACTGAGTTGACTGCTGGTTTTTAGCGCTGTTCAGATGTTGCTAGCGAGGGAGAGAGATCTGTTGCAACTGTTGAAGCTCTGCTACGTCGTTTTGATTAGTTGGTGCAACGTCGTTTGCTGTATGAGTTAGTAGAGTGTTTAGATGTTTGTATTGTATCAGCAGTGAGCTAGAGCTGGAGCTAGCTTTGAGAGGACTTTTGCCTTAGTATAAGCAGAGATCTGAATTGCTTAGAACAGCGGTGATTTGAGGATTTATATACCAAGTGCTGCTCAACACTTAGCGTATTTTGAACCCGATATTCCTCATCGTTTTCTCCAGTAAACCCTCGATAGATATTGTTCACTCGAACCCTTCTCCGGTAAATTACCGATGATTTCCGCCGTTGTTTGGAGCGAGACCGGTGGCGATGAGCTCGTCTTGAGTAGCTATTTCGATTGATATCAGTTAGGTGGCTTGAGTCGACGTTGAAAAGGGAACGCGAAGAAGCTGTGAATTCGTAGGTTCTCACGACAGTTGAGTAGAGTTTTCCGTGTGAGCTTCTGGATTTGAGCTCCAGGGAAGTCCTTGCTGTGTTGGGCGTGACCAGCGAGGTAGCGATTTTGATCAGGCTGAAATTTTCGTGCCTGGTGTGATGGATCTGTTTTGACAGATCCTGATTAAGTTTTGAATTACACAAAACCTGTTATTGTGTTTCTAACAATTCTACTTAAGTGTACAGATTCTAGGAACGAAGAAGATGATGAACAGTCGAAGAATCTATCCAGTCGTTGGTTCACAAGATAAAGATCAGCAGTTGGTTTGGTTTATCATTGTTATCGGCATCTGGATTAGCAATTGAGACGTCCAAAGTTAAGTCAGGTGTTCGAAATCAGGCAGAGGCCAAGTTGAACCAGCTGGAGCTTAGTGAATCAGCTGGAACGATATGAACCAGCTGCAAGCACTAGAAGAGGAAGATGGACCAGCTGGAACATCAAAAGGGAACCAGCTGGAACATCTAAGTGGACCATCGATGATGATGTAATCGGTGACGACATCATGTTCAGCAGATGAAGAAAGATCAGCTGGTGCGAGAGGACCAGCTGGAACAGAAGCTAAGAAGAGTCGCAAGCTGGAGCTGGAACGAGAAAGTTCAGCGTAGATGACTTCAGCAGTGACGTCATCATTCAGCAGGAAGCTACAGTGATCAGCAGTTGAGCTATAGCTATCAGCAGTTGTGAAGAGAAGCGCAAGAGAGAAGCGACGTCGTACAGGAAGATCTATCAGCAGAGAGCTACAATGCAACCAGCAGATGGTACTTGGAGTTAGCGATAGCAAAACGATGTCGTTTACATAAGTTGATACGACAGCGTTTTGCCTTCGCGCTAAGGATTCAGCAGATGCTCTTTGCAATGAGGAAAACCAGCAGGTACTTCTTCTAAGTATGACCAGCAGGCAGCTACAGTGCATCCAGACGAGAGCTACAGTGATATAATCAACCAGTCGAGGATGCATAGCAAACGATGTCGTTTGAATAAGTTGATACGACATCGTTTGATCTAACCAGTCATTGGGAAATTCAGTCGCAGCAGAAGCAGATAACATTACAGAAGCTGTTGTAATGGAATCAACGCTAAAGATGGAAAGAATCAATGGCTGAAATAGAGTCGTGCAATTGCCTTATATCAGGGAACAAGATTTGTACTATTCTGGGAAATAGTACAATATACAGAGGATGTTTGCATGGATATGGAAAGAAGACAATTTAGCTGTAACAAGCGCAGAAGAGATTGGAATTTATCTAACGGCTATATTCAAACAGAGGCTATTTAAGGGAGAAGATTTGAAGGAAGAAGTTTGACGATTGTCGACTCAGAAGTAGAGCTGAGGTCGTGAGAGTTGTTGTTGCACAGAAAAGAGAAAATCAATAGAAGACAACAACAGAGGGAAAATTAATCTGAAGTGAAGCTGTCAACTATCATACTAGAGAGAGCTTAATCGTAGTTGACAGTGGAGCTAGAATTAGCTTGTGTAGAGCAATTTCCCTAGTGTGTGAGAAACAGAGAGTTGAGAGCTTCATTGTAACAATCTCACACACAGAGATTCATTCACATTCATTAGTGAATGAATCTCAAAACCCATTTCACAATAGGTCCCGTCCAAGCACGATGACGTTAAACTGTTGTATGTAGTTAGTCACACAGTTGCGGCTGGTGTGCATTTGTAAGTCTAGGAGTCCATACAAGTGCAGATGTGCTGTAATCATCAAAGTCTTCTAGTGGATCCTTCCGAGGTGGAAGAAGGGGAGATGTAGGACATTGAGGTCCGAACTTCCAGAAACAAATCAGCTGGTCCATTTATTTAAGCTTTCAGCACTTGCACTTACTTAGCATCGCATAATTCAGCATTTACATATATTCAGCTTTCACGCATACAGTTAGCACACAAGCACTTGCACAGTTTCGAACAGATTTATGTGGAACATAAATCTGTTTGAGTTGGTTTTAAAATATTAGGATTCAGTTCTGGTATTTTTCGCATGATTTTTAAATCATACCAGATCTGTCTCCGGTGCTCTGTTTATTTTAGATGTTCAAGAACATTGAGCTATTGCAGCTCGTCCATAGCAGCACGCAAATTTTTTAATGTCTTTAACAAGCGTGGCTGCTGATCTTTCATTCGAAAACAAGGACCAACATGGTGAGATCTGTTGAGGTAGCCTACTGAGAATTGAAGGTACGAGTTGAGCTTTTTGTTAACAGCTTAGACATAGCGTGCTAGTATTTGAGGCATGAAATCTGTGTTATGTGAATTCTATGTTTACGTGAACAGCTTGAATGAATTGATATGCTTTGTTTACGTGTTTTATATGCATGTTGAAATCAGATTTGAATTTCATGGCATTCATGCATACATATTGAGCCTTTGATCTATTGAGAACCTGAGATAGAGCCACGTTGTGATCGGCAGACAGATGTGTCGTTCCTGAAAGGTACAACGCTATCATCGAAGTGGTGACCAACTGATCAGTTGTGTCTGAAAACCACCGAGCTGTGATGGCTGACGAGCCTGAAGATCACGGACCGATGATTTCCCCGGTTGATATAATGTGCGGGTATAGAGGCTCGATTGAGATTACTGCCAGCTGAGCAGGCCTTGATGACCGATGTTCTTTGACAGCCACATGCATTCATGACTTAGAATACTGCATGTTTATGTTTTGCTGTTATATTAGTGCTCATTCGTACTGAGGCTTGACCTCGTATTATTTTCCTGCTTTTGTATTGTTTGGATCTGTGTGCCCAGTTGCAGGATCTTCAGGTAACCAAGCTGGACAGATTGGAACCCCAGCTGGTCGATCCCCATTTCCATGAAGTCCCAGTTATTATATTATGTATTGATCCAGAGGATGCCCTGAGGTTATATGTATTTTGGGGGATCGGTGTTGATTTGATTTGTAATTACTTGTTGATGTATGAGTTTGGATCTAAATCGTATTTTGATTATAACTATTTTGAAGATGTGATTTGGTTCAGGCCCAACTTTATTTCGAAAATTTTTAGCCCTATTTTATGCTTCCGCGTTTATGTGCTTAATTGTGCTATTAATCCTTGTTAATTAGCACAGGGCCTAACACATATTGTGTCCATAGATGGGATTTCAGTTGACCCATCGAAGGTGGAGGCAGTGCAGAACTGGGGGATTCCAAGGAATGCAACGGAGATTTGCAGTTTCTTGGGCTTGGCAGGTTATTATCGCAAGTTTATCAAGGGCTTCTATTCTATTTCAGTGCCCTTGACTGTCAGGCCTCGTGCTCTAAACAGACAACACATGCGGAAGCTATCAAAAAGTGGGTAAAATTTTTTGCTTTTAGGCCCGACGGTTTTAAACATATAATTTAAAATACAACGATACTTAAAATAAGTTTCCCAATTCATAAATCAACCAACAATAAAGCATACAGAATTCACAACATGTATCAAACTCCCCTACGGGTACAACAACAAAGCGCAGGGCATCCCCCTGGCTAACTGATACATATATATAAGTACGCTATATGCAACTGGGACACGCTAGCCACCTCCTGGGGCACCACCAGCTGGGTTAAAACCACGACCAGCTGTAGAACCTGGGTTTCCTGAAAACAACGCAACAAAGAAACAAACCAAGCCCCGGAGGGACATGGGGTCAAACCCCAGTACGGAGAGCAACTATACAACAGCAATAAACAGCAAGGAATAAAATGCAGATGCTATGCATGAGACGCCGAATAACAACGGAAGGCTTGACCCTCGAGGGAGCTAAGGAACTAAAACATAGCTCCAAGAATCATCAACAACATACAGTGGCCACGGGGTGTGTTCACAGTGTGGTAGTGAGCCACTCGCCATGACACTACACCCACTTACCAGATGCATCAAACAACGCAACCTGCTGTTGCCTCTCCCATGAACTGTGGTAGTTAACCACTCGGCGCATGGTGGCTAGGATCCCAGCAGGGAGATGAGAGTGCTGTATTGCCGCTCGCCCTCACATCCTGGTAAGAAACAACAACAATACAACAAGGTACAAAGACTACCAAAGCTGGAAAAAGGATACCATGCGTGTATGCAACATGCTGGAATACAAGCATATACACCTATGCAACACAGCCAGGGAGATGAGAGTGCTGTATTGCCGCTCGCCCTCACATCCTGGTAAGAAACAACAACAATACAACAAGGTACAAAGACTACCAAAGCTGGAAAAAGGAATACCATGCGTGTATGCAACATGCTGGAATACAAGCATATACACCCTATGCAACACAACAATAACACAATAGCATACAGAATCCTCAACAGGACACAACCAGCAGGCACGGCCATTCCACATACCAGCAACTACAATCATCCAAGCCATAACCTCGCTGTAATATAAGCTCAAATCCGTACCTTATTCCTGAGCCATAATTAGCACACGCTGGTTACCACAAGGAAATCCCGAAGACTCTGGTAAAAGCCTGATAAACACACGGCATACACAACATAAATCTTACGGGTTGCTAATCAAGCTCACGGCTGGGAGTCACACTCAACCAGCTGCTCAATATACCTCAACAATTACACAGAAAGTTTAAAACTATGGCTAGGAACAAGGTCTCACCGAAAACCAGAACGTAGTTCTACCCGGTCGACGCAACACTCGAACGGCAGCAACTTCGCGTTCCTCAACTAGCCAATTACTGTGAGGATTGAGAATTTGGATTAGTGATTAATTGATTTGATTTGGGAATTAATCACGTAGATTTTGAAGTCCCTGCTGATTTTGAGCGTTGCGTTATTTTTGGGAAATTCTATCGTAGCGTTTTTTGGTGCAAAGCTGTTAATAGCACGCTACTGTAGCGGAGTCAACGTAGGTCAACCTTACTGTAGCTCGCTGCTGGTGAAATTGGAATCAGCAGAGATGACGTCAGCGTGACGCAAGGAGAGCTTCTGGTTTTAGTTCGAGTTGAAGTTGCTGTTGGCAGATGTTGCGATTAGCGTGAGATTGAACGAGGAAGTGACACGTGTTAGTCAACATTTTGGAGTGTTGACTATTGAATTCAGCAGTTGCGCTTGTGAATAGTGATCAGCTGATGGTTGTGGAATCAGTCGCAAGAGCTATCGATAGATATGATGACGTAGGCGTGACGTATTCCTTGCTGCTGGTAGTATATTGCGTTATGATGGTTGCTGCTGATCAGCAGGCGCGCAAATACTAATGTTGAGAAGCGGCGTCGTTTGAATTAGTTGAAACGCTGCGTTTTGAGCTTTTCGTTTGAGAGATCAGCTGTTGGTAGCAATGTTTGCGTAATCAAAGTGACGTCGTTTGGATTAGTAGATGCGTCGTCGTTTTGAGTGATTTCTCGCGACCAGCAGATAGATTGTTTTGAAGAGAGAGCTGTTACCAGCTCTTGGTTGTTTTGCTTGCGAGAGCTGTTGTCAGCTGGTGTTTGCTACGGCGTCGTTTTGATAAGTTGGAAGCGGTGTCGTTTTGAAGCGTTTTCGTGCGATTGTTGTGTAGTCGTTGCTGCTGAATTTAGCGAAAGAAAGTAGGTATCTGCTGGAAGATCTCTACTGTTCAGTCGACTGATTTTTTGGCGTTCAGCAGACGCTGATTTGGGGAGATTATATATAGAAGTGTTGTTCGACACTTAGAATTATTTTGAGCCAGATATTTCTTATCTCTTCTTCTCCAAACCCTCGTCGAACTACTGTTCACCGTGATTTTCCACCGCCGATTCCCATCGCATCCAGCCTCTGTTTTTGGAAATATTAGTGGCGCTGGATTCCCCTTGCTTAACTCTTTCGTTTGCTACCCATTTGAGACGTTGTATTTGCGCTGGAAGTGGAAACGCGAAGCTGCTGGAGTTCGAAGCCTTTGAGAAAAGTCTGTGCGTGCGTTCTTCTGCTAGCGTGAGCTTTTGGGTGAGCATTTCTTGTAGTTTGAGCTCGGTTTTTAGTAGTTAATGCCTGCGTAGAAGTATAGGATCGAAGTATGCTTCTGGCCGTAGGATTAGCATGATTTTGTAGCAGAATTGAGCTAAGATATTAGCTATGTTGTGACAGATTTCAGCTTCCAGGAAGTTCCTGCTGCGTGATTTGAGCCAGGAGAAATCTGTTAGGTAAATTGAAGAAGAAAGGTACGATT
>KV006937.1:40295-58596 GCA_001598015.1 Dorcoceras hygrometricum
GCTTTTCGACAGGAGTATACCCCTGAGTCTTTCTATAACAACCGTGAGCGGGAGTTCGACAATCTGAAGCAAGGGAACTTGAGGGTGGCCGAGTATGCCAGGCAGTTTTCTTCATTGTTGTCGTATGTTCCCCATGTTGCGAACCAGGAGAGGACGAAGAGGAACAAGTTTCTGAGAGGTTTGAGACCCGAGTTGTTCCGTATGGTAGGAATATACCCCTGAGTCTTTCTACAACAACCGTGAGCGGGAGTTCGACAATCTGAAGCAAGGGAACTTGAGGGTGGCCGAGTATGCCAGGCAGTTTTCTTCATTGTTGTCGTATGTTCCCCATGTTGCGAACCAGGAGAGGACGAAGAGGAACAAGTTTCTGAGAGGGTTGAGACCCGAGTTGTTCCGTATGGTGTTAGCTGGTTCCCCTGCGACGTATGCTGAAGCGGTGGATAGAGCAGTGGATATTGAGGAGAGTCTGATGGAGGTGCAGAATCAGGTTCAGTTGACAGCTGGACGTAGTTTTCCATCTGTACCGGAAGTGATGCCTTCTTTCCATTCTCCTCAAGTGCAGAAACAGTTGAATCGTCAGAGGTTCAAGCCTCGAGGGAAACAGTTTAAGAAGCGTTCGAACTCGAGTTCTTAAGGTTCAGTGAGTTCTGGTGGTAGTGGCTCCGGAGGAGGAGTGACTTGTGGAGAGTGCAGAGGTCTTCATATGACTTCGCAGTGTCGTGGAGTTCAAGGGCCTTTGTCATAACTGTGGGCAGCCTGGATATTTTGCTCCAGTGTGTCCGCTGGAGGACAGTCTTTGAGTCAGTCGCAACAAGGTTCAGCTGGAGATTCTTCGCAGAGACCGCAACCTTTTTCTCAGACCCAACGATCAGGTTTCCAACCCCGTGAACCATCTAGGTTTGGTGGACCTTCAAGACCTCAGTTTCCGGGACCGCAGCAGGCTCAGGTGAACTCCTTGACGAGTGAGCAAGCCGCTGAGATGCCTGAGAGGATTATTGCAGGTACTTGTGCTATCTTTGATTTTCCTGCACGAGTTTTGTTTGATACTGGAGCATCACACTCCTTTATTTCTGAGTTTTTTGTGTATGAGTGTGGGTTGAGTTCTTCCCCACTGTGTGATGTTGTCTCTGTATCTACCCCTGCTGGCGTGAGTTTGTTGTCCCGTGAGGTGGTGTTGGATTGTGTTCTTTGGACCTTCAAGACCTCAGTTTCCGGGACCGCAGCAGGCTCAGGTGAACTCCTTGACGAGTGAGCAAGCCGCTGAGATGCCTGAGAGGATTATTGCAGGTACTTGTGCTATCTTTGATTTTCCTGCACGAGTTTTGTTTGATACTGGAGCATCACACTCCTTTATTTCTGAGTTTTTTGTGTATGAGTGTGGGTTGAGTTCTTCCCCACTGTGTGATGTTGTCTCTGTATCTACCCCTGCTGGCGTGAGTTTGTTGTCCCGTGAGGTGGTGTTGGATTGTGTTCTTAGGTTTGATGAGCATGTGTTGGTGACCAATCCGATTGTTTTGGTTATTAGATATTTTGACTGTATCTTGGGGATGGATGTTTTGTCCAGTTATAGAGCGACAGTGGATTTTTTCCATGGTGTAGTGAGATTTAGGCCTGAATTTGGAGAGAAATGGGATTTCTATGGTGCTGATTCGCGACCTAAGATTCCTTTTGTGTCAGCCATGGAGATGTTTAGTTTGTTGTCACTAGAGAGTTCAGGGTTCATGATCTATGCCTTGGATGTTTCCCAAGTGTCGCGAGTAGAGCTGAGCGATGTTCCGATTGCTCGAGAGTTTCCTGACGTGTTTCCGGATGAGATTCCTGGATTCCCTCCGAGACGAGAGATTGAACTCAGCATAGAGTTGGTGCCAGGAACAACCCCGATTTCTAGAGCTCCGTATCGCTTGGCGCCAGCTAAGTTGTAATGCCCAGAATCATTAAGCAGTGGATTAGGGGAGTAATTTCGACATTCAAGAATTTGATAAAGCTTGATTATGAGCTCGGATTTCTTCTGGAAATGTTGGATGACTCAAGAACTGTGTTGATTAAATCGCGAAGTGTGAGAACCAGTCAAAGTAACCAGACGAGGCGATTTGATAAAATCAGCAGCAGGTTACTGTAGCTCGCGACTGGTGGAGTTTTGAAATTCAGTTGAAGCGTTATTGTTGATTTCAGCTGAAAACGAACGCGCGAATAGATGGATCAATAAGAGAATGCCACGTGTTAATTACTGTTACGCACAAGAAATCAGCAGCAAGAATTTGTAAGCATCTGCTGGTTTATGTACCTGCTGAGTATTGATGTGTATCTGCTGATTATGGATTGCATCTGCTGGTTGAGAATGACGTAGGTGCGACGTCGTCGTTTTGACATTAAACGCAAACCAGTCGAGGGGAAAGTAGTTTCAGCAGAGAGAGTCTACGACAGCGTTTTGAATTATGAATATGAGCTTTGATACGGCATCGTTTAGCAATCAGTCGAGAGATTTTGAGTATCTGCTGGTTATCCAGTCGAGGGATCAATGCGACACCGTTTTGATGTGCGATCAGCAGCTGGTTCTTTTGTGTGACGTAGTGTAATGCCCAGAATCATTAAGCAGTGGATTAGGGGAGTAATTTCGACATTCAAGAATTTGATAAAGCTTGATTATGAGCTCGGATTTCTTCTGGAAATGTTGGATGACTCAAGAACTGTGTTGATTAAATCGCGAAGTGTGAGAATCAGTCAAAGTAACCAGACGAGGCGATTTGATAAAATCAGCAGCAGGTTACTGTAGCTCGCGACTGGTGGAGTTTTGAAATTCAGTTGAAGCGTTATTGTTGATTTCAGCTGAAAACGAACGCGCGAATAGATGGATCAATAAGAGAATGCCACGTGTTAATTACTGTTACGCACAAGAAATCAGCAGCAAGAATTTGTAAGCATCTGCTGGTTTATGTACCTGGATGCTTCTGCTGATTTACTCTTCTGCGGGTGAAAATTTTTTTTTTTTTGTTATGTATAAACCAGATTAGATTGTTAAACTTGTTTAGTTTATCTAAATAAACCACTGATTAAGATTAGAAGATTAATTGTGGGCAGAGAGCCTCACATAAGTTGAAGGAACTCAAAGAGCAGTTGCGTGATCTGTTAGAGAAGGGCTTCATTAGACCGAATATGTCGCCCTGGGGAGCTCGATTCTTTTTGTGAAGAAGAAGGATGGATCTATGAGGATGTGTGTGGATTTTCGACAGTTGAACAAAGCGACGATTAAGAACAAGTATCCGTTGCCGAGGATTGATGATTTGTTTGACCAGTTGCATAGATCTGCTGTATACTCTAAGATTGATCTGCGTTCTGGTTATCATCAGTTGCGGATCAGAGACGCTGATGTTGCGAAGACGGCTTTCAGGACGAGATATGCTCATTATGATTTTTTGGTGATGACATTTGGATTGACGAATTCTCCTGCTGTCTTCATGGATTTGATGAATCGCGTCTTCAGTGAGTATATCAATCGTTTCGTGATTGTCTTCATAGATGACATCCTGGTGTATTCGAAGAACTTCAGAGAGCATAAAGAGCACTTGAGATTGGTTTTGCAGAAACTGAGAGACTCACAATTGTATGCGAAGTTCAGCAAGTGTGAATTCTGGCTGGATAGAGTTGTCTTTTTGGGTCATGTTATTTCAGCCAAGGTAATTTCCGTGGATCCGAGTAAGGTCGAAGCAGTTTTGAGATGGGAGTGACCTAGGAATGTTTATGAGATGCGTAGTTTCTTAGGTTTTGCTAACTATTATAGGCGTTTTATTGAGAAGTTTTCTTCGATAGCTAGGCCGATGGCTCAGTTGACCCAGAAGGATAGGAAGTTTGTTTGGACTGAAGAATGTGAGTCTAGTTTCCAGTTGCTTAAGGAGAAGTTGACTACTGCTCCAGTGTTAGCTTTTTCTTCGGGTTCTGGAGGTTTTGTAGTCTGCTCTGATGCTTCTCTGAGTGGTTTAGGATGCATGTTGATGCAGAATGGGTATGTGATAGCCTATGCGTCTCGACAGTTGAAGCCCCATGAGACGAGATACTCCGTTCATGATTTAGAGTTGGCTGCGATAGTGTTTGCCTTGAAGATTTGGCGTCACTATTTGTATGGTGAACAATTTGTGGTGTATACTGACCACAAGAGTTTGAAGTATATCTTCACACAGTCGGACTTGAATATGAGGCAACGCCGCTGGATGTAGTTGCTGAAAGATTTTGAGTGTGAGATTCATATCAGCCTGGGCGTATGAATTTGGTGGCCGATGCTTTGAGTAGGAAAGCCCAACCGGCAATGTTGACGTCGATGAGAATATCCAAAGCCCATGAGGATTTGGGGACTTCTGGGTGGCATTTTCAGTCGAGTGATCAGTATTTCGTGGTTTGTTCTTAGCAAGTTGAGCCACAGATTATAGCATACATTAGAGCAGCGCAGTGGACTGATTCGTATGTGCATGAGTTGAAGATTAAGGCTCAGAATGGTCAGTCTGAGGACTTTTCTTTTGCTTCTGATGGATGCTTGAGATTTCGAGGTAGATTGGTGGTTCCGAATTTGATTGATTTGAAGGAAGCCATCTTGAATGAAGCTCATTGTAGTCGATACAGTGTGCATCCGGGAGAGAGGAAGATGTATCATGCTTTGAAGTCTCACTATTGATGGGAAGGCATGAGGAATGATATCTCTGGATTTGTAGCTCGATGTTTGAATTGTCAACAGGTCAAGGCTGAGAGAATGAGACCTGGTGGATTGCTACAGAGTCTAGAAGTGCCTCAGTGGAATTGGGAGCACATCGCCATGGATTTTGTGACGCATTTGCCTCGATCGAGTAGGGGATGTGATGCTGTTTGGGTTGTGATTGATAGACTTTTGAAGTCAGCCAATTTCATTCCCTATGATGTGAGGTGTTCGATGAAGAAGATGGCACGACTGTACATTGACCATGTGGTGAGATTGCATGGAGTGCCGGTTTCAATAGTGTCTGATAGAGATCCAAGGTTTACTTTCCGATTCTGGAAGAGCTTGCAGGCAGCGATGGGTTCGAGATTGGCAATGAGTACAGCCTATCACCCACAGACAGATGGTCAACCTGAGAGGACAATTCAGATTTTAGAAGATATGCTGCGAGCAGTTATTTCGATTTCAGTGGTGGCTGGCAGGATTCCTTGTCCTTGGTCGAGTTTTCTTATAACAACAGCTACCAAGTGACTATTGGGATGGCCCCTTTCGAAGCGCTGTATGGTCGTAAGTGTAGATCACCGATCTGCTGGGAAGAGATTGGTGAAAAGAAAATGTCTACTCCTGAGTTTGTGCAGCACATGAAAGATCAGGTTGAGTTGATTCGGAATAGGATGAAAGCTGCTCAAGATCGACATGGTAGCTATGCTAATAAGAGACGTCGACCTTTGGAATTCGAAGTTGGTGATCGAGTGTTTCTCAAAGTTTCTCCTTTCAGAGTGTGATGAGATTCAGACTGAAGGGTAAATTGGCTCCTAGATTCGTTGGTCCCTTTGAGATTGTTGAGAGGATTGGACAATTGGTTTATAGATTGAGATTGCCTGATGAATTAGCGGCGATGCATGATGTGTTTCATGCGTCAAGTACGATTTATTAGCTAATCAGATTAGCTAAGTACGATTTATTAGCTAATCAGATTTTGGTTTGGGATTAGTTAGTTGAGTTTCTGAGTATCGGGTTTTCAGATTTGAATACTTGGTGATTTTTTGAATTTCAGATTTTAACGAAATCTGGATGCTCATATGTGCCCTGGTGTGTTTGCGTGATTTTCGTGAGCAGGGAGCAAAACGCTGTTGTTTCATGTGTTAAGCAGATCTGGCGTTGCTGGAAGTATAGCGACGTCGTATTGTGTTTTCAGAAGTGGCGCAAGAAAGAGGGATCTGCTTAGCGGGAGTGAGCAGATGTGAGATTTTGCTTGAGGGAGTCAGCGATGGTTAGTTGTCCTGAGTCGTTCAGATGTCCACGTTGGTCAACGGTGCTGATTGTTGAGTTCATATGTGACCAAGATCTGAAGAGCGTTAGCGAGATCTGTTGTGAGAGCTTGACTCCGATGCTACGTCGTTTTGATAAGTAAGAGCGACGTCGCTTTGATGAGAAGCGATTGTTTTGCTGGATATCAGATCTGAGTTAGCGTTGTTGCATGTGAGCGATAGCTGAGGCCATATTTGAGAGACTTCTGCCTTGGCAATGAGATCTGAGTTGGGGAGAGATCTGAATTAGTCACTGAGGACTTCTGTTGTAGTTTTGACAGGGGATTTTAAATGCAAGTGCTGATCGACACTTAGAGCATTTTCAAACATTATATTCCTATCTTCTTCCCCGATAACCCTCGATTGCTACTGTTCACCCGACCCTATTTCCGTCGATTGCCGTCGTTTTTCGTCGCTGTTTGGAGCAAGATTGGTAGCGCTGAGCTCGTCTTCTCTAAGGCTTTCGATTGATACCAGTTTGGAGACTAGAGTCGCCGGAATTGAGGAGCCCGAAGTTGTTGCAGTGTTTGTAGGCCTTATCGATTGTGAACCAGTAGTTCTTCTGTTCTTTAACAGCTTTTGGTAAGCGATTCCTTCCCTTTTTAAGCTTCTTTCGAGAGCTGAGTAGTGCTCTGTAGAGTTGAGGTAGCTGAGTGAGCTACGAGGCTTTAGAACTAAGCTGTTTGAGTTCAGATTTGAGTTGGTAGGCCTTATCGATTGTGAACCAGTAGTTCTTCTGTTCTTTAACAGCTTTTGGTAAGCGATTCCTTCCCTTTTTAAGCTTCTTTCGAGAGCTGAGTAGTGCTCTGTAGAGTTGAGGTAGCTGAGTGAGCTACGAGGCTTTAGAACTAAGCTGTTTGAGTTCAGATTTGAGTTGATAATTAGATATCTTAACCGATTCGAGCTTGTAGTAGCTTCAGCTGTGTTGCCGAGGAGATTCTTGGGCAGTAGACTTGAGTTGGTTGCTGCGCCCTTCTTGTTGTAAGATATGTTGAGGTTTGAGGTACGAATTGAGCTAGATTAAGCAACTTTATTATCAGCTTTGGGATATTTCCTTCGTGTGTTAGCTGCTGTGAATTGTATGGCTTGTGTGATATTTCTGTGCTCATATCTGTGTTATGCATGTAATGTTATGGATTGATTAAGCATGAGTCTGCTGTGCATTCATGCATGCATATTGAGCCTGATTACTTTGAAAGCTGAATCCCTTGACACGTTGTGATCGGCCAGCTAAGTCATCGCGCCTGAAAGGTCCAACATTGATGTTGATGTGGTGGCCAGCTGAGTCGTTGCGCCTGAATACCACTGTACCTTGTGATGGTCGGCTGAGTCGTCGCACCTGAAGATCACAAGAGGATTATGATTGATGAGATTTGCACAGCTGAGTCGTTGTGCTATTCTGGTTGCCTACCGATGATTTTTGGTAGCCCTGTTCATGCATTGCAAGATTGAGATATTGCATTGTCTGATAGGATAGATGCTTTTATTGTGCTCTTCGTACTGAGGTTTGACCTCGTTTATTTTCCCTGTTTTGGCCTGCCTTGGTTTGTGTTGGCCTTGGCAGGTTCTTCAGGAAACCAGGCTGGACAGAGTGGAGCTTCAGCTGGTCGATACCCTTTCTGATTTGAGTCCCAAGGTATTGATATTTATATTGAGCCAGGGGATGTCCTGTGCCTTATGTATGTTGGGGATCGTGTGTTGTTGTTGTTGTTTGAGTTTTGAGTTAAACTCTATTTTAAGTATGAATGTATTTTGAAATGATATTGGATCAGGCCCTTATTCGAAAAATTTTCAGCCCATACTTTTATGATGCTTCCGCATATTTGTGACTAATTGTTGTATTACCGCACGTGGCCTGACAAAACTACTTAGAAAGTTTTGAAACCGTACTGCAAAAAGAGAAAGAAACCAAATACAGCGTGTACGAACAATGAGAGAGAAAAATAAGGTGGACACGTGTCGGTTTGAGATTGAAAGACGTTTGAAATGCAAAATATTTTATCCATCCATGAAAAGAATTTAAAAAGTCCAATAATCTCAACCGTTCGATAGTTACTATATCAACATAGAAACAGTAGAGCAAACACCGTGATAAGATCTGACTGTAAATGTCTCTAATCTGTATCAGATTAGCACTGACCAGTTCAGCCTGAGACAAACAGTAGACTTGTATTCTTATCTGTTTGACTAACTTTGTTCCCCTGAATTAATGCTCACAAAAATGAATTAAGGCATATCTAAGAGAACTAAAATATTTCTAAAGAAAGAAAACTTCATCTGGTAGAGGTTTTGTGAAAATATCACCTACTTGTTGGTCTGTTGGAACATGCTCCATCCGGAAGTCCTTTATCAGCACGTGGTCTCTTAGGAAATTATGTCGTATGTTCATATGCTTGGTCCTGAAGTGCAGTACATGATTTTGAGTGATAGAAATTGCATTTGTGTTATCGCAGAAAATGGGTGCTTCAGCTGCATCAACGCCGTAGTCCCGAAGCTGTTGTTGAATCCATAAGATCTGAGCACAAAAGCTCCAAGCTTCTAAATAATATGCCTCATCTGTGGATGTTGCGATGGATGTCAGCTTCTTGATAAACCATGAAATTAATCTGTCACACAAAAACAGACAAGTGCCACTCGTTATACGCCAATCGATCTTACATCCTGCGTAATATGCATCTGAGTAACCAATTAAATTGAAACTTGAGTCTCTGGGATACCAAAGAACCACATTCTGAGTGTCTTTTAAATTTTTTAAGATACATTTAGTGTAATGCCCAGGAAATCCATAAAGCCACAAGTTATTTAATTTGTTTCAAGGGGTTAAACTGCTATTTTTCGGTTTAACATTTCAGTTTTCGCCTGATCTAATTTCCTCGGTTTAAGCCTTGGCTGTTCGCGGATGGCTCTGCGAGAATGAACCCAAGAACGATTCGGTCTTCTTTTAATAATAATAATACTAATAATATTTTTAAGAAAAATGATTACTGCTGACACAAGGGTTAAGGCAAGCATAAAAATAACCTTTTTTAAAGCAAAACAATTACTGTTGGCGCATGGGTTAAGACACACCTACACATTTATTTTAAGCAAATGATTACTGTTGGCGTGTGAGATAGGACAACCCCTGCCTTGTTTAATTGCTTTGTTAAGGTGGTGAGGGTTCTTTTTCTAAACCTCAAAACAACCAAAGATTTTCTTCAGTATACGTTTTGATCGTGCTTGTGGGAGATTCAAATTCGGAGTTGTTCTATGCAACCTGCCGTTCAGTGAAAGGCAAGTAAATTCTGTTTCTTGCTGCTTCTGTGAAAGCATATTATTGTTCGCTTTTCTCTACGTGACGTGTGCTTTTTGTTTGCATCTGTTTCTGAGTTTTTGAGTAACGTTTAAGGTTTTAAAATGATGTTATGATATGTACGCTTTCAGCGGTTTCAAAAATGGTTTTAAATTCCAAAAGGTTTTACAGAAGAGTTTCCACGAAATTGGAGCCGTCGTCTCTTTATAATTTCTGGGTTATACGTGAATAGATTCAAGGTAGAGTTCTCGGTGTGTTTCCAGAGAATAAGTCGTGCTGGATGGCTAAGGATGAGGTTCTGAGCTGATAGGAAGAGCTGGTCTAGTTAGAGCGTTGTTTTTATATGATCTGATAATATTAGCTAATTTGTTAGAACTTCTTCAAGATTTTATCTGTACTCGTGCTGGATGGTTAACGATGAGGTTCTGAGCTGATAGACAGAGCTGGTCTAGTTAGAGAATTGTTCTGATCTGATAAGATTAGCTAATCTGTTGAACTTCTCCAAGCTGTTTTTAGTACTCGTGCTGGATGATTTAGGATGAGGTTCTGAGCTGATAGACAGAGCTGGTGTAACGCCCAGTAATCCTGATTACGTGAGAGTGGTTGCATGACTAGGGGGAAAATTATTTTAGAAAAATTATATGTCATTCTATGTGATTAAGTGATAATTTAATGTTTTAAGATGTTCATGACATTTTATTATCCTGATCGAGTTCCGGGCGTGTGGACAAGATTGGGGACGACCGAGGTGTAAGTTTAATTAAATTTTTAAGCATCAGATTTTTAAGAGCAAAATTTATTATTTTGATCAGTATACGAAAAGTAAGATTTTATGCATATTTTCCCCGAGGGGGAACCAATTTTTCACCTATACGGGCTATTTTAATGAACTTTGCTACATTTTAAAAAATAGAGAATTTTATATTACGAAAATGAGAAGTTTAAAGTTTAATTTTGAGTTTTAATCAACATTTTAATTAGTTGGGTTAGTTAGGGAAAACTCTTCTATTTGTCTTAATTAAAATCTTTGAAGGGGTATTTTGCAACATAATTCATTTTGAAACCGTAATTGTCCCGCCCCCCACCCTCAACCTCATGCTGCCACCCCCTCTAGATCGAGCTCCATCGATTTTTTGGTGTGGTTTCAAGGTTTGATCGTCCCAATATCGTGTCCTCCTTCCGGTAACGTGTATTCTTCTAAATTATTCAAAAAAGCATGCTCAATTCTCCCTTGTAATGACTCGATTTATTGTTGTTGTTTGCGACCCATGCATTGAACATGATTTTACCACGATTACGATAAATTCTTTGATGTGCTTTGGTCATGGGCGTTTCATAGGACTGGGGTTCGGTTCAGGGTGGTCCGGTGGTGGTCCGAGGTTAGGTGAAGGTGGCTCGACAACCTGGTCGAGCCAAAGCCGACGTGATGGCCGTATCCCACGGGGGGCGCTCGATTGTCATCTTCACGTGCTTCGGCCGAGCCATGCAGGCCATGGTTCGAGCTGTGGCTCAGCCAAGAGTGTCGAAAAAACCTGGGGGTGGTCCTGTCGACGGGGCTTCGGCCAAGGGTGGCGGGAACAGTCCGGTCGAGAGGCTAGAATTTGGGTGCGAGACGGGGCGGCTAGGGTTTTGCTTGGAGGGTTTCGGTCGGTTCGGTTGGGCCGGTACAGCCGAACCGAGCCGGATCAGTCGGAGGTCGGGTCAAATTATTTTAAGTCGGGTTCGGGTTATTTTATTTCTAGACCAGGTATTTTTATTTTTAAGTTTAAGGTCCGATTTAAGTGTAATGAGCTGAATATTTTAAGTCAAACTTTTAAAGTATAAATTCCTTTAAATTTGTGAGCCCAATAATTGTATTAAATTTAAAGTCTCATTTTAGTCAATGGGACTTATATTTTGCCAAATTTTAATGTCTGGCTTTAAGTTGTAGGACCGAGTACTTTATCAATTTTGAAATATAATTTGGAGTTTAATGGTTCAAGTTCTAGTTTGGGTTAAGTTATAGTTTAAGGCCAGGTCTAGACTTTTGGGCTTAGAATTAGTGGGTCAGTCCCTTGAACCAGTCATTGACCCGGGGAGGAAAAATGTAGAAATCACTAAATATATATTTAACTATATGTAGTATTTTACGTATATGAATATGTTAATGTTTAAAGAAAAAATTAAATATACATTGACGGGCTAAACCTTTTAAGCTGCATATTTTATGACGTACATGCATCATGAAAGTTTTACGAAATGTTAAGGCATGGAAGAAAAGAAAATGTTTTGAGGGATTGAAGTGGTTTGTGGCAAGTAATGATGAGTGGAGTCGGGATACCGGACCCAATTAACCTCTGTTAATGTTATAATGAGCTATGGATCCATGTGTTCATGACGTGGTGAAGTGGCAGCGTAGAGGTGTTGGGAGTCCCGAGAAAGGTCGGGTGAACCGCATCGCCGCGTCGTTCGTTTTTATGATTGATCAATTGTTAATGTATAATGGCTCACACATCACGGATACGAATCATAGGACTTTTATGTTATGTTTATATCTCATGTTGTTATGATATACGACTATGCATTGTTATAGCTAGTTAATGAGTCAATGATTTACGACTATTCATTCATGCACTTTTTAAGTTACTTTATGATATTTATGTGCTTGTGTGCGGCTTTATTATATGTACTTCGTTATTATCAGATAGAGCATGCTGGTCCTTTCGGCTCACTATTTAAATGGTGCAGGTGATTCTACCGTTGATTTTATACGGACTGGGGGTGAGGACCTCTGATCGCCCGCTGCAGCTGCTACCCCGTGATGTCAGGCCCCGTGCTAATTAACAAGGATTAATAGAACAATTAAGCACATAAACGCGGAAGCATAAAATAGGGCTAAAATTTTTCGAAATAAAGTTGGGCCTGAACCAAATCACATCTTCAAAATAGTCATAATTAAAATACGATTTCAATCAAACTCCAACAACAACAAGTAAACAAATATCAAATCAACAACGATCCCCCAGAATACATGTAACCTCAAGGCATCCCCTGGATCAATACATAATATAATAATAACTGGGACTCAAGGAAATGGGGATCGACCAGCTGAAGTTCCAGTCTGTCCAGCTTGGTTACCTGAAGATCCTGCAACTGGGCACACAGACCCAAAAAACACAGAAGCAGGAAAAAGAATACGAGGTCAAGCCTCAGTACGAATGAGCACTAATATAACAGCAAATCATAAACATGCAGTATTCTAAGTCATGAATGCATGTGGCTGTCAAAGAACATCGGTCATCAAGGCCTGGTAATCAGCTGGCAGTAATCTCAATCGAGCCTCTATACCCGCATAGTGTATCAACCAGGGAAATCATCGGTCCGTGATCTTCAGGCCCGTCAGCCATCACAACTCGGTGGTTTTCAGACACAACTGATCAGTCGGTCACCACTCCGATGATAGCGTTGTACCTTTCAGGCACGACACATCTGTCTGCCGGTCACAACGTGGCTCTATCTCAGGTTCTCAATCGATCAAAGGCTCAATATGTATGCATGAATGCCATGAAATTCAAATCTGAATTCAACATGCATATAATACGTAAACAGAACATATCAATTCAATCAAGCTGTTCACGTAAACACAGAAATCACATAGCACAGATTTCATGCCTCAAATACTAGCACGTTATGTCCAAGCTGTTAACAAAATCTCAACTTGTACCATCAATTCTCAAGTTCTATCTCAACAGATCTCACCAGGCACAGGAATTTCAGCCTGCTCAAAATTTCTACCTCGCTGGTCATGTCCAACACAGCAGGGACTTCCCTGGAGCTCAAATCTGTTAAGAAAATATCATATCTTAGTTCACAGCTGAATTTCTCAAACTTAATACATACGGTCAGAACTCATTTCTGGTTCTAACTAGCAACAAAGCTTCTAACAGCTAGAACTAAGCTCAAAATCACTTACGTCTAGCTTGCGAAATTGTTCGAGCAACACTGGTACTTCATGTTCCCTTTCCAACGTCGACTCAAGCTACCTAACCGGTATCAATCAAAAGAGCTACTCAAGACGAGCTCATCGCCACCGGTCTCGCTTCAAACAGCGGCGGAAATCGACGGAAATTTACCGGAGAAGGGTTCAAATGAACAGTGACTATCGAGGGTTTACTGGAGAAAACGATGAGGAATATCGGGTTCAAAAATACGCTAACTGTTGAGCAGCACTTGATATATAAAATCCTAGAATCATTGCTGTTCTAAGCAATTTAGATCTCTACTTATACTAAGGCAAAAGTCCTCTCAAAGATGGCTCCAACTCTCGCTCACTGTTGATACAATTCAAACATCTAAACACTCTACTAACTCCTACAGCAAACGGCGTCGCACCAACTAATCAAAACGATGTAGCAGAGCTTCAACAGTTGCAACAGATCTCTCGCTAGCAACATCTGAATAATACCACTTCTGAGTACTCACTTCTGAATACTCTCCAATTCCCGTGCAAAGACGCTGCTGGCCTATCTTCTCCCAGCGATGAACCTCAAGTCTGAATTTCTACTGGAATCATTTCCCGATAGGAAAATGCAACTACTGAACTCCAAATTCGACGCAGATCTCACTCGATCACCAAATTCTCACTGCTGATCACTCTACGTCTCGCTCACTGTTGATACAATTCAAACATCTAAACACTCTACTAACTCCTACAGCAAAACGGCGTCGCACCAACTAATCAAAAACGATGTAGCAGAGCTTCAACAGTTGCAACAGATCTCTCGCTAGCAACATCTGAATAATACCACTTCTGAGTACTCACTTCTGAATACTCTCCAATTCCCGTGCAAAGACGCTGCTGGCCTATCTTCTCCCAGCGATGAACCTCAAGTCTGAATTTTCTACTGGAATCATTTCCCGATAGGAAAATGCAACTACTGAACTCCAAATTCGACGCAGATCTCACTCGATCACCAAATTCTCACTGCTGATCACTCTACGTCTAAATCTGAGCACCCAGAAATCACAATTTTCGTGACAAATCTAAACCCAAAAGCTGATTAGCCATTAAATCATACTTAACAGATTTCTAGTCCTCACACGTGACCACTTCAGATTCTTTTATTTTATTAGACATCTTCAGATACAACAAGTTTACTTGGATTTTAAACCCGAATGAATGATTTCTTCTTTTTGAGATATTTATTCTTTTATGCCTTTATAGCTACGTCGATGAAAGATTTTAATGGTCGAATTATATTTTAAAGAACGTTTATTTCGCACTTTACCAAAAAAATTTCTAGAGTAGAGTTTGGTTCGTTTCAGTTGGTCTAGCTAGAGCGTTGTTCTAGTCTGATAAGCTTAGCTAATCTCTTCGAACTAAAAAAATTCCCAATTGTGTCGAACTTTCCATTTTTGGAATGGAATAGGATCAAGATCAAACCCTATTCCATGCTATTTCCATGTTTTCAGTACTCGTGCTGGATGGTTAAGGATGAGGTTCTGAGCTGATAGACATAGCTGGTCTAGTTAGAGCGTTGTTCTGATCTGATAAGCTTAGCTAATCTTTTCGAACCTCTCCAAGTTGTTCTTCAGTATCATGTTGTTATCTAATCTCTTATGGTTCATTCGATCATTTTGGTTCTTGGTTTGAACCCCGAAATGTTCCATTTTACATTTGCGATCTGCTTTTTCCCCGATTTGATCCCGAGGTCGCGAGCCGTTCGTGAATTGATTTTTCCCTCGAGCTGATTTGAACCTGCGAGCAGACATCGTCATTCTAAACTGAGTTGAATGCTTATTTCCTTTAAGTTTGTGAGTTGTTCCAAGCGCGTAATCTATTTTCTATCTTCTGGGCTGTTTTGAGCGCGAGATCTATTTTCCCCTATGAGCTGCTCTAAGCTAGCGTTCCGGTCTTTTTACCCTAAGCTGAGTTGACCTTGGTTGACTTTCATAAATTCGCATGACTATTTTGAGTTATGTTGACTTCCATAATCTGAGTTGACCAACCAGTCATGATCTGTTTTTTCTCCGAGATGCTTTACGCTTGCGATCTGGATTCTCACCCAGAGCTGTTTTACGCTTACGAACTGTTCATTACCCAGAGCTCATCTAAGTCGTGATCTGTTTTCTATCCTAAGCTGATTTCAAAACTTCTAGAATTGTGTTCCGTCGTACACCCAACAACCTTTTCAAATGAAAAATGGAGTTTTCTTTATCAAAACGAACCTCTTGTGTGCGATCTGTTACTTCAAATTTTTTAATGATATATGACAAGGTTAGGAAGGTAAAATGACAAAAGTTTTCGTGCCATATTTCATTAAGTTTAAAAGGTAGTGATTTCAGAGTTTTATGACCTATGGAAAAGGTAACAGACGGTCAGATTACCGGAGTGTGGATGTCGGTTGACGGACCGAGGTGCCTCGCCAAATCACGGTAGTGTGGATGTCGGTCGACGGACCGAGTTTCGCCTCCAAACATGAATGTTAATGGGTGATAGTTATGCATAGCCTGTTTACAGATGAGCTTGATCAAGCGATCATACCAAAGAAGAACTTCTGTGCCACATCTTTTACAGAAAATTTTAATGGGTTATTTTATAACCGTTGTTTTTAAGAAAGTTTATGATTATGTTTACTTCCTTAATGTTACACCTTATGTTTTATCTATGTGGAGCTTTGCTACTACGAGATTTTCCTGCTTAGCCCATAAGCTCTGTTGGATCTGGATAACAGATCCAGATCTGAGTTTTGAATTACACAAAACATGTTATTGTGTTTCTAACGTTTCTACTAAGTGTGCAGATATTAGCTGGAAATACAACAAGAGAAGCTGAATCACATATCGTAGCAGAACAAGAGCTGAAAACAGTAAAACGCGATTTCGGAGGCCTAAATGAAGGAATTTGGCCGAAAAGCAGCTTAGGTCATCAAACAAATTTTAATGAGTTGTGCTCGTTGGATCGTTCCGGAGGGAGTAACACTGGTCTCATGCGTAAATATGCAAGTTGGTTCAGATGGATCAGCTGGAGCGCTAAGGAGAAGATGGACCAGCTGGAGCAATAAGTTGAACCAGTTGGAACACTAAGAATCAGCTGGAACGCTATGGACCAGCTGTTGCGTTAAGATGAAGAAAGACCAGCTGGTGCGAGAAGACGTCAATCAGCTGTTGCGAAAATGAATCAGACGTCGATGTGAAGAGGAATCTGGAATCAGCAACTATGGCGTCAGCAATATCAGCAGAAAACTAGATGGATCAGCGATGATGATGTCGGCAGTGATGTCATCACAATCAGCAGCTGATAAGAGAAGCGCAAGAGATGGAGCGACGTCGTTTAACTCTTAACAAGAAATTTAGTCGCAAGCTACAGTATGTTCAGCAGTGAGCTACAGTCACATCAGCAGTTGCAAAGAAAGAAAATTGAACCACCTGTAGCGCGAAGAAAAGATGGATTCAGCAGTTGAAAAGATGAATCAGCTGACAACAGAAGCTAACAGTTGTTGATTACATGAAGAAAGGAAAAAGCTGATAACAGACGTTGATCAGGTGCAAGCGAAGCAGTTGACGAATTATATTATGAAGAATTACTAAAGCTGGATGTAAACTGCTGAGCCTAGTTCATGTGTTGAAGACGACAAAAAGCCTGCAAAAGAAAGGACACAAGGACAATCCCTGTTAGTACTTTACAGAACATATTTGTAACGACCGGACTTTACTCAAAAGAACTTTAGAAGTTTGGGGTTCGAATTGAAAGACCCAAAAATTTCAATCTTAATAAACATAAAAGTCTTTACAAAATTCTGGACTAAATTGCGAATAAACACAATTCATTACTGCTGAAATGCGGAACAATTAAAATAATGACTTAAGCGGAAGTAAAATCAGCTGATAAACACTTTTCATAGCAAACGGAGGAAATCAGCAGGAAGGGTATATAAAACATGGAACTAAATCCTCTGCTGATCTTAACAACACACGCGGGAAAACACACGCGGAACTGATACACCAGCTGATAGAAGTACGAATGATCTTGCATATATCTTTACCCCAAAAGTTCATACAGATTTCTACAAAATAAGGAACTAGAAATCTGTTAACATACAAAGCCATAGCTAAAGTTCTGTACATCTAAACAAAAGCTGAAAAGAACAATGGAAGATGTCCACGATAAACACATCCTCCCTTTCAGATCATCTCCCTCCAGCTCCTACTGCTGATTACCTGCACTCAATTAAAACTAGTGAGCCGAAGGCTCAGCAGGTAAATCTGGAATAGCAAAATCATGCAATAGAAACTGAAACTGGAAGCTGAATACATACTGAAATCTGAATACGCTTTAGAATAGAACAAGTGCAATATATATAACTGAGGATTCTGATAGAAACTGAAAGCATAAAACATAATCAAATTCTGAAAACATTTTCTTTAAACATATTCTGGAGCTGCGATTAAAATCACATTTACACTCTTCTGAAATTATGACAACACTTTAAATATTTTGGTACAATTCGCTTGATCAAACTTCTGATATCAGTTTCTAGCACTATGGCTCATGGTGAAGGGATATACAGATCCGTCGACCTATACACCTGATCCTTCTTCTGTTGAAAGAGCACACGGTTCGTCAGCCGCGCACTCACCCTTCTTCTGGGGACCCTCTTTGCTGTCATAACTTAAAATATTTTCTAAAATATCGTTCTGCTCTTTCTTTTCTTTCTAAAAATCTGTTTTCTTTCTCTCTTGCACGAATTACTGGTTTTTCTTTTGTCAAATGATGTTCTGGTACTGTAACTATACACCTGATCCTTCTTCTGTTGAAAGAGCACACGGTTCGTCAGCCGCGCACTCACCCTTCTTCTGGGGACCCTCTTTGCTGTCATAACTTAAAATATTTTCTAAAATATCGTTCTGCTCTTTCTTTTCTTTCTAAAAATTTGTTTTCTTTCTCTCTATACGTTTACTGGTTTTCTCTTGTCTAATGATGTTCTGGAACTGTAAAGGATTTCTCTGTAAAGCTTGCGAAGATGAAAACTGAATAAA
>KV006938.1:14261-27076 GCA_001598015.1 Dorcoceras hygrometricum
ATTGTTAGAGTAGATGCCCAACTAGCCAACTTGTGGCGTGTGGGTTTTATTGACTCTTTGTATAACGATCTTTATTTATGAAATTCGCATTTCTTTTATGGCATTCTTTATTTTCATTATGTTATAATGTTAACAATTGTGTTGGATAAAGACCTCGAATGCACCATAGTGTATGTTAGATGTGATAGTGGATATGATGGCTATCATGAAACACATCTAATAGTCACTGTGTATTCTAAATTCGTTCATAGTCGATTTGGCCGTCAAAATGAGGATAAGGCCGCCCGAGCTTGAGACTAGCATCTGCGATGCGAAGTACCACGTTTCATTGGTAGGGAACATTGTGATGTTCTGAGCATGCATATAGATAGTGACCTGTTGATCTATCGAACTACCCTCGTTCGGACTTTCCAAGTGGTTACCATTTGTCGAGTGGATAAGTCCGAGATCTTGGTTGTACTGATTAGTCCTCACTACTCGAAACGTCATTGAGACTCTACATGATAGGTGCCTCACTTTGACCCATTTACCGACTCATTTGGGGTCATTAGGTGGCGGGATTGGGTGAGGTCCCGATGCATGTAGGAGTCGATGCTTCGTTGTCGAGGATTCACCGCTCGCTTTTATGCATGAATATCCTATGCTATCTGAGGAGGCAATAGTGTGATAAATCTCTGGCCAGAGTACTAGATGTGTTTTAGGTAAATGGGTTTACCTATTAACACTCGCGATGTCACTATTTGATCTCCGAGATGTATGCATAGTTATCGGATCTCTAGCGACTCTCGATTCACCAATGGTCGTTGATCTGATCGGGATATATGTGTTGAAAGGACCGTACTGTACGCTAACCATGACCGACTGGTTCTTGCAGGCACTATCAGTGATACATAGGGGATCATGGGGCGATGTTGCTAGGCGCTTTACCATGATCCGATGGGTCAGTCTGAAATTGTGATTTCGGAGTCACAATGGTTGTGGGCCCACGGCTAGCTGTATCCCTGAATCATTGAGGGTCACACAAGTACTGGTTTCACGATTCCCGCACGGAAACTGAGCTCAATGTGTTGAGCATAGGAGGAGGAATTTAGGGAGTGCGACTTCCTAAAATTCAACAGGGGGAAATTGCAATTTCCCTAAAGTTTGGGCTAGTTTGACTATCCTTGAAACTTGGAGGGGCTGAACTGCAATTTTGGACTAGGTGGTCTGAAAAATTGTTTTCACATCATAATACTCAGTTTTGGAAACTGTGTAGATCGGTCCGATCAGATCGTCGATCGGAGTTATGATGAAGCCGCGGTGATACGGTTGAACCGAATGTTCATATGGACCTGGGCCCGCCCCAGGCCCATTGGGTTGGTTCAAGCCCATCACACCTACATATACATGAGTTCCTAGGGTTGCATGACACACTATTGCATCACACAAAACCCTAGACTCCTAGTAGCCACCCCTCCCTTCTCCCACGCCTCTCTCGGCCGCCGCCGCCGTGTGCCGCCGCCTTCGTGGTCGGACTTGTTCCGATCACCTTGTCAAGGAGATTCCGTTCGTGTCAAATTCGTCAGCTCTTCTAGTGCAGACTGACGAAGGAGTCCTGTTTCCAGTCGTGGACCGGATTAGGAGATCTACCGCCGCCTACCTTGAAGTGCCAGTTTCCCTGTGATTCTGGTCGGAGCCAGGCGCCTAGACGCCAGCAAGGTATCTTCTATAAAACATCCTATGTATGTTTTATTGCTTTGATTGTTATGTATTGACCGATTCCCGGTGCAAAAATTTTAAACTTCCGCTGCGCCCCGGGAAACGGGATCCGGATCCGCCGCTGCGCCAACATTACAAACTTTTAGTATCCTACAATTGAACCCCAAACTTATTAAATTAAATTAGAAAAAATTACAGTCGCTACAATTGGTATCAGAGCATGGTCCTTGAGATAAACACTTCTTCCAGTCTGAGACAGTTCTCGCCAGCTGCTTATGACTATCCTGTGAGTTTTTATTTTCATGTTCTAGCATATTTTATTCCCTCATAATATTCTTGTGGTGGAATTTGGATACGAATACAGATAATGTTGGGAAGAGGTAGAGGAAGAAGAAGTTTTATAGAAGAGGGTGAAACAGATGGAAATAACCCTGTCCTAGCCAGCATGGCCCAACTGCTGGAACGTCTGGTTGATCAAACTAATCCAGGAAATGGTCAATCATCTGGACGAATGGTTAGTCGAGAGGACCCGCAGGAAAGATTCAGAAGACAACGGCCTCAAGAGTTCTCTGGTTCAACTGATCCACTTGTAGAAGAAAGCTAGATCAAATCCTTGGAAGTTATATTTGACTACTTACATTTAACTGACCAGGAGAGACCTCGGTGTGCTATTTATATGCTGATGGGAGACGTCATGATATGGTGGGAGGGAGCCAAGTTAACTATTGAATTGGCAACACTTATGTGGGACTAAGAAGGTATTTTATGACCAGTACTTCACTGTGGATGTGAGGGCTGAGCTGAAAAGAGAGTTTTTAACTCTTTATCATGGAGTTATGCCGGTGCGGGATTATGTCCGCAAGTTCGAGAGAGCATGTTATTTCGTTCCTTTGATAGGTAGAGATGCGGAGGAGAAGCTCCATCACTTTGTAGATGGATTAAGGCCAACATTGAAACATGACGTTAGGCTAGCTGAACCAGCTGACTACATGGCAGCAGTAAACAAGGCCCTGCGAGCTGAACATTATTGGAAGTAGATTGAGGATGAACGGCAACTGAAACTTCAAGCCTTCCAAAACAAGGATCACAGACAATCCAAGAGACCTAATAACAACCAGCAAGGGTCTCGGGTCTCAGGGACAAAATCCTATTCAAGCCCAACCGATCAATGCAGTTCCCAAGAGTGAGAATAGGCCAGTTTGCCCCACCTGTAAGAAGAATCATGCTGGGCAGTGTTTAGCTGGTAAAGGTGTGTGTTACAAATGTGGCAAGCCAGGACACATCTTAAATAATTGCCCACAATCTAAGCAACTTATCACCATTAGAGCCATTAGAGCCTACGTGACGACAGATCAAGCTCAACCAGACTCTATGGTGGTTACAGGCAAAATTGTTGTCACCAGTATGCCTACTTTAGCTTTATTATATTCTGGTGCAACACATTCATTTATATCAGAGTTATTTCCCAGTTCAAAGAATAAATTATTGTACTTTTGCAATTTAGTCCAGAAGTATTTTGATCGTTTGTTTGGACCAAGTACAAACTTTTAGTATCCTACAGTTGAATCCCAAACTTATTAAATTAAATTAGAAAAAAAGTTCAGTAGCTACAAGTGCTAACCCAAGCTGAAACCTGAACAGCTTACACCATCAGCTTAGCGTGAAACGTGATTGCTCTCTAAGCTGGATAATCTCGACTGATCAATCCTTAATCTAAACATGATTAAGCTACTAATTTCCTTGGTTAATCACAGTCCTCATAATATATATATGTTTTCGAGTCTTTACCAGGGGATACCCTGTGTAGTTGAACAGAAGTATAGCAAATAAACTGATAGGGACAAGAGTTTGTTTCTGGAAGTTCAAATCCAAGCTTCTACATCTTTGCTTCTTTCAAACTGGAGGATATCCTCTAAAGGCTTTGATCTGATTATAAATAACAAAGCCCACTCAATCAGCTCGTAGCTAGTCTGAACTCTTAATATCTCATTGCCTGACAGAACAGGCTGTGAGGACTAGAAATTCGTTAATTGGTGGTTAATTAATTAATCAGATCTGGGCGAGGATTAGCTAATAGAGAAGTTAACCATCGGATTTTCAATTTGGCGTAGTACAGATCAGATTTGAGTTGTTGGTCGCTACCAGGTTCGATTTGGTATGGTGCTTGATGGGTTTTCTGTCGGGAATTGATTTTGGGAAGATATCAGATCTGAGATGTTCTGGAGACTTGGAGCTGAGGGAACAGATTTGAGTAGTCAAATCTAGAGCGGCAGATAATGCAACGTCGTATCGCGTTATCAGATTTGACACCGAGTGAGTGAAATCTATTTAGTGGGTGCGAACAGGTGTGAGCGTCAACGCGGGAAGTGACGTGTTGGTCAAAGGTACAGTGTTGACCGGTTCGGTTCGTGAGTTTGTTAGTAGACCGGTGCGATTTGAGGATTTCAGATTTGGTCAAATCTGGATGAGCGTTAGCGGGTCTGAGTGCGTGAGATCTATTTCAGATCTGGAGTCAACGCGACATCGTTTAGTGTTACCGAGCGGGACTCTTGTGCGACGCCGTTTTGATTATCACTTAAAGTTGCTTTAGCACTTTTAAAAAAATACTAAACTATTATGTAGCACTTTTAAACCTTAAAATTTGTAAAAACAAGATTAGGCCTCCAAAACCCTACAAACATACGTTATTCTCAAAAAACAAAAAGGGTGGTTTACGGCTAGGGTTGTAGGAGGGGACGTCCGAACTTTGGTTGGGAAGAAGGGTTTGATCATTGCCGCTTGTGGTGTATAATTCGCCGGAGAACGACTCTCAACCGTCGCCAAATATTCTAATGCAAGTATTACTCCTTTTTCTTGATCCATCGATGAAATCATAATACGTTTGTTTCTTTCGTGAATTCTAGATATGGTATGAGGTTTTGTGAGGAATTTACAGAAAATTTCAGCGTTGTTTCCAGAACTTTTATGATTTTGATTCGGCCACATGCTGATGGGCATACGTTAAGTTGCCTGGTTTCCTTAAATTGTTAGAGACCGATGCTCTTTCATGTGTCTGTGTGTGGGTACAGTTCGATTTGTGGTTGGTGTATAGCCTACTCATAAGTGTGTGTGTGTGTAGTCATCCCCTCCTTCAACCGCAGGCCACTTCGACTTGGTTTCTTTCTTTCTTTCCTTATTTCCCTTACATGCGCATGCTAAAGAATATTTCTTCTCTGTGCTGTTCAAAAATTTTTGCATTTCAAAATTTATTCCCTGTCGTGCGGTATTGAGGGACTGAAACCTTTTACCACAAAACTCTCACATCTGCGATGCCTCGGCCATGATTGGAGGGGAATACATCTTGTAGTTAGGTTTTTTTTCTCTATGCAGAAAAAATAAAAAAACAAAAAAATAAGAAAAATGGAGGCACGTGTCATTGTTGGTTTTGAATGTTTGGATGGGTGGCTTGGTGGCATGGTGTTTCAGCTTAAATAAATTTTTCCCTTTTTGCATCATGTATGCATGTGTATTCCATGAGCTGGTCATCCTCCCTTGTTAAATCACTTTTAAAACAATAAAAAAAATATCTTTGGGTTAATGGTTTTATTGATTATATTTATGGGAAATTACTTGAAGAATCTGATTTGAGGAATTTTGGGTGAAGGAAGCATATTTTGAAGTTTTTACTGATTTGTGGCAAAGTTATGACTGATACGCCAAATTACTGGATCCATATGAGCTTGCTTAAGCGACTTGACTGATGACTGCAGGAAATTTCTGAGCCACACTTCATAAATAAAAATGAAGTAATGATTAAAGTGTTTTTGAGGTTTCAAGTGTTCATTTGAGGTTAACGGAAGTTTCTCTGAAGGATTGTTATTCGATAGCAATCTATTTAAAGTTATGGAATAATGGTTAGTTTATTTAAAAATATTTTGACGCATGTACATGTATTATGTATTATTTTGCTATCTCCGGAGTTTACTTGTTGAGCCCTTAGGCTCATTAGATTTCATCGTTGCAGGTGAGGATGTTTAGGTGGTGCTGGTTGGCGAGAGCATGGCCGGGATGTGAGAACGCTTATCCACGTACACACGTTTTCCGCAGATTAGAACATTTATATAATTTATTAAAAGTTGTAACGCCCCACAATCCATAGGACCACATATATATAAATCTTATTATTTCAAGGGTCAAAATGACAATTTAAATATTAGCATGAGCTATTTTGTGAAAGCTGATTTTACTGATTTCAGAAATGAGGTACGATGCAGCAAGTTCCAGCAGATGTCACTCCAAACGCAATACACGAGCAGATTTTAGAAATCTGTTGAAAATGATTTTAAGGAAAACAAAATGGTTTCTTGTAAAAAAGTATTTGGAAGATTTGTAAACTAAAATATTGAGAGGGAAATTTTATTAAAATCCATAACTTAGGTAAAGTGTGTCATGATTGATGATTACACCTCACCTGCCACTAGTCCCTCCCATACAAATACTTGTTTTGAATGAAAAGTTTACTTTCACTTGTAAAAAGAAAACTCTTTTGTGTTCTCTCAAATATTTTTCCAAAGAAGCTCGTTGTGATTGCTTGAGGAGGAGGAACTCTGCAGGAATCAACTGCCGTTGTAAAGCTTAGTTCAAAGGCAAGTAAAAGCAGATCGTTGCTACACCATTTGAAGCATATATTGATTTTCCCCATTTTATGGATCTGCTTGCCTGTATGTTTAAATTTATGTTTAAGTTCATGTTTACGTATGTTCAACAATGTTTAAGAAAAAGAAGAAAGATTGGGTTCAAAATTATGTTTTCTGCTTCCAAAGTTTTTCCAGAATGCTTTAAGAAAGTTAAGGATGTTTAAAAGTACTGAGGAGTTCAGATTTGAGTCACGTATGTTCACAATGTTCTTCTTTCTGGTGAATGGTAACATTTGAATTTGACTCTATGTAATCGGAGATGCTAGTCGAATCAGAAACTAAGTCTGGTTTGATAGGAACAACTGGTTCGTAGATGTCGTTCGTGATGTTGCAGCACCAAGTTCTTATTCAGACTTTGTTTCCTATGTTAGCGACTAATTCAGATTTAAAATTTGAAATTTCAATTCAGATCCGTGTTTTCGCTACACATCAGATTTTGGTCAGATTTCATCTTACAAATCTTTTCGCTGCTGAGTTGACCAACCTAGTTGCATTGACATCTGAGTTGACCAAAGACATCTGTTTCTTTTCCAAACACTATTCTGTTGGAGATATCTGTTTCTCGCTATCACTACAGTTCCACAGTCAGATCTGTTTCATGCCAACAGTACTGTTCCTTGTTGTCACATCTGTTCAACGTTACACTCCACCTGAGGAATCTGTTTTCCCCAATCGAAATCTGTTTTTCTTTCCAGTACAGTTTCCTTTAGAGAAATCTGTTCGCATTTCAGCGATCACATTCCAGTAGTCAAATCTGATACTCAGTAAGTTTTAAAATTGGGAAGCGAGTTTTAAAAGAAGTGAACCCTGGTGATTTTCGAAGCTGATTTCAAAGAAGATTTCGAAAGAAATGAGTTTAAAGGAATGAAAGTTTATTTTTAAGGATTTATGGCATAGATAACAGATGGTCATAACGAAAGGGTGAGCAGCTGTCCAGATGTCAGTTTCCCTTTCATAACGGAAGGGTGAGCAGTTTTCCAGATGTCGATTGCCCCTTCACAATGAGCTATATGCTAGAACTGATATCAGAAGTCATTTGATAAAGTGCACAACAGACCTAAGGAGAGATTCTAAGCCAAAAATCTTAAAGTACAAGAAATTAAATGAAGGGATCTGGGTTATTGTCCCCGCATCCAAGTTATGAAAGAAAGTTTACGAAAGAATGTTTACGTTTAAATGAAGTTCCTTAAACTCAGTTATGTAAATGTTCAGATGTCTGCCTGCGTTAAGTGACTTGTTATTACTCAGATTTTACTTGCTGAGCCCTTAGGCTCATTAGCTTTTAAAATGGTGCAGGTGAGACAGTTCAGGGACAAGCGGAAGGTGGAAGCTGAGACAGCTGGGTGGTGAAGTGTTTATCTATGGCATTTTCCCGTGTCTTAGATATTGTTGTCTTTTATTTTAGACATCTATATTAGATCTATTGCATCAATAGTAAATTCATATAGAATTTCAGATGTTGTAATATCGCATTTGCAGTATATATATGAAATCTGTTTTCCGCAAATTTTCAGTACTTGGCGCCGAACGTGTGTATGTCAGATTTGTGTTTGTGTTTCGAAATTTTTCTAAGTTATAAGAAATACAGCTTATAACAAATTATTATTTAGCCCTTATTTTTATTTCAAAATTCTATTTCACCCCAAATTCATGACCCCGTGGGTTCGGGTGCCACATTTTTCTTCTTTGAAAAAATCATTCTTATGCGTATTTATTTATTAGAACTATGTCCGCAAGTTCGAACGAGGTTGCTATTTTGTTCCCTTGATTGGAGGGGATGCAGAGGAGAAGCTGCGGTATTTTGTTGATGGCTTGCGACCAACGATTAAGCATGATATTAGGCTGGCAGAGCCTAAGGATTATAGGGCGGCAGTTGATAAAGCTTTGAGGGCTGAACATGAGTAGAAAGAAATTGAGGAGGAGCGGCAGATGAAGCGGCAGGCATCTCTGTCAGGCCTCGTGCTCACAACAGATAAACACATGCGGAAGCTATCAAAAAGTGGGTAAAATTTTCGCTTTTAGGCCCGACGGTTTAAAACATATAATTTAAAATAAAACGATACGTAAAATAAGTTTGCCAATTCAAAACAACCAACAACAAAGCATACATAAATCCAAACATGTATCAGACTCCCCTACCGGATACAACAACAAGGCCCAGCGGCAGGCATCTCAGCCTCGAGATCAGAGATAGTTCATGTAACGCCCCAAAATCCCAAAGAACCACAAATTGCTTAGCCTTTCTTTCCAAGGGATGTTTCGAGTTTTTGAGCATTCAGATTCTTTCTCGTTTTTTTTTCAGATTGAGCAACAGCCAGAGGGTCCTGGAGGGATTTCGCCCAATCACAAATTTGTTAGAATCCAGACCTTGCTTACCTTTCGAAATAAAATGAGATCTTTAAAAAAAAGGGAGCTCTGTTTTAAATGTTGCATCATATTTACAAATCAAAATAGTAGTGGGGAGTTTTAATAAAAATCTTTTGAGAAATGACAAGGAGTTGGCTCGGCAGCCATGCCTACTCAAGTATTTCTACCTACTACTTAATCATTCTCCCTTGTATATAAGGATTTACGTGAGCCTCTGGATTCATTTTTGGTTGCACTTAAAACTTTTAGTTTTTCTAAAGTTGAGTAGCGTTTCCTGTGTGCTTGTGGAGACTTCCAACCGTGATCATCTGCACGTTGAAATCTTCGTTTCAGGCAAGTAAATCTGATTCTTGCTGTATTGAGAAAACATATATTGCTTAGTTGTTTTCTGTAAGTGCTTGCCTGTTCAGTTTCAGTTTAGTTCATTAATGTTTGAGTTGAGCTATGGATTCACTGCTTTGATGCTGTAGTTTTGAGGAAACTCGCCAGAAAGTTTAACCAGCAATGGTGTTTTTAAAAATATACTGAGTTGCTTCTTCAAAAGAAGAAACAGTTCTATTACAAATAGATGCTGAAAGACCTACGGTCTTCACACCAAAAAGATTAAAATGGAATGAAATAAGCATTCCCCAACAATTCATCATTAATACTCCTCAAATCCCAAGAAACATAGAACGACGAGATATTTCTCAAATAATTGAAGAAGAAGATGGTAAAATTACGATTAAATTTAATTCACCCAAACAAACTACTCCTACTCCCGTTTTACGCAGATCTCAATCACGTCACTCATTTTCAACTTTTTCTAAATCTACTTCAAAATATGATTTTGTTACACCTATTCCAAAGCCTCGATCCGGCCCTTCATCACCCCAGAATTATTCTCCTCCCACATCTCCTTCAATCTCCAGTATGGTCATGATGATCACCTCTGGAAAAACTTTCAACCCAGATTTTGAATATTTAAACGAAGAAATGCAAGATGTCTTTCATCATGACAAGAGAACCTGGTATGATAAATTGGATAAACATATTAAGGACAACATTCATCAAGCATGGCTTCAAAAAATGAAAACGATAAAATCCAATATCCCTTTTTACACATTTTTTAACAATATTTTTATCTGCCGAAGGTTTTAATGATTTCCAAAATAAATCTGTCATACAAGTCAATACATCCCTTCATAAAAAATGGACTCTTAGTACTTATGAAACTGTTACTGCTATTCATCCACCCCTCCAATCATTACAATTACATACAGTCAAAGGCGATGTTATTGCTGATCCTTTTAAACGAGGACGCAATGATAAAGAACCAATCACTACCGAAGATATTAATAAAATTTCCAACAAAAAAATTACTCTAACCAAATTCTTAAAACTATAGCTAATCAAGTAGACCATATATCAAATAATCTACCCCAAACAAAATCGTCAATTTTTAATGATACAACAGCAAAAACCTTTTTTTCAAACAAAGCCTCTCCCTGTTACTAAAGACAAACAAATAAGCTTCAACAATAATACTGATTTTCTTTTAAATAAAATCTCTACAAAATTATCAGAAATTGGAACATCAGGAAGCAAAATTAATTGTGTTGAAACCAATCATATTCAGAATACAGATTCCGAAACTTCCAACATTTCTCAATCTAATTCGGAGACCGACGATGCAGTTAATATGATTGAAAATCCTTTTACAGATGAGGAAGATCATATTAATAAGATATTTAATCGACGAAGAAGATTTAACAATAATTATAACAATACCTCTCGTAATTACTATCGACGGCCTACGCCAGTTGATATTGGTTACGAAGAACAAATCAATTCAAAAGCACAAAATATGATGGCCAATCCATCGTTGAATGGAATATAGATGGCAAATCCGAATACGAAATCCTCAATACCTTACAAGAAATGGGCATGGCTAGGGCAGCCTATAAAATCAAAGGTCAAGATGAAGAAACAGCAACACTCTTGATTATTCAAGGATTTACTGGCCAACTAAGAAATTGGTGGGATAAAGCTTTATCCCTAGAAGCGAAATTAAATATATTAAATCATACGATTCAAAATGAAGATGATAACGGTGTAATCACTGAGCAAAATAATTCATGTGAAATTTTAATAGTTACTATATCCATGTATTTTATAGGGAATCCAAACGAAGAATTTAATTCTTCAAAAATCATCCTGACCAATCTTAAATGCCCTTCTTTATCCGACTACCGTTGGTATAAAGATGTTTTCCTAACTCAGGTTCTTCGCCGTGAAGACTCTAATATGTCTTTCTGGAAAGAACGTTTCATCATGGGATTACCTCGTCTTTTCGGGGAAAGAATAATTCATAAATTAAAAACAGCCGTAGGAAGTGAAGATATTCCTTTCGGAGACATGACGTTTGGTCAACTATTTGCCTTCATTAAAAAAGAAGGTTTATCCTTATGTTCTGAACTCAAACTTCAAGCCAAATATAGATCTGATCGAACAACAACTCGTAAAGAGTTGGGCAGTTTCTGTTCGATGTTCGGCTTAATGAACATAGATCCTCCTTCTATCCGAAGGAAGAAGAAACAAAAAACTTTTAGCTCATATGATAGAACATCAAAATTTACTAATCCAAGATTCCGTAAACATAAAAAACCTAATGAAAAGCCAAATACATTAAAATGTTGGAATTGTAACCAACCAGGACATACTTCAAATAATTGTACTAAGAAACCAAAGAGATCTCTCAAAAAATATAACAAACAAAAAATTAATGAATTAATCGATGATATTTCTAGTGATACTAGTACTTCAACAAAAGATGAAACCGAATATGAAAATGAACAACCCTCAAAAGGTATCTGTCATTTATGTGTCATTTCCAAAGATAAAAGAGAAGCAATCCTTGATTTAGTTCAACAAATTCCAGATCAAGAAATCCAAATTAATACTCCTTACTTCTCAAACTCCTATACCTGTTCAAAATTCTATACCTACTGACGGTATCAATGGTATCAATATCCATAGCTTGGATCAATCGTCAACAAATAATTTTATTAATTCAATACAAAAAATTAATTTTCAAAAATGGTATGTTCATATTCAATTAGTAATTGAAGATTTCAAAATTACTCTCATTGCCTTATTAGACTTTGGAGCAGATCACAATGTTCTCAGAGAAGGTATAGTACCCTCAAAATATTATGAAAAAACAACTCAACAATTATACACTGCTAATTCAAAACTTTTAGATGTAAAGTATAAATTATCAAATGCTCATATCTGTAATAATAATTATTGTTTCAAAAATGTCTTCACATTAGTCCGTGACATATCTCTGGATATGATTCTCGGTACTCCTTTTCTTACTCAAATATATCCCTTCCAAGTTAATGACAAAGGTGTGTCCACTAGGATTCACAGTCAAGATATTCTCTTCCCTTTCATTACACCTGTTAAACAGAAAGAAGTCTTTCTGTTACAAAACTACTCAATTTTCAAACAAATTAATATTATTCACAATAAAAAACAACATATTAATTCCTTACAAGAAGAAATTTCTTATCTCAAAATTAATGAACAATTATTATTACCTCAAATCCAACAGAATATCAAAATTCTAGAACAACAGATTACAAATGAAATCTGTCATGAGTTACCTCATGCCTTCTGGAATAGGAAACAACATATCGTTTCTCTTCCCTATGAAAAAGATTTTTCTGAAAAAAATATTCCTACAAAAGCTAGACCTATTCAAATGAATCAGGAATTCTTAAAACACTGTCAAAATGAAATCAAAGATCTTTTATCCAAAAAACTCATCAGACCTTCAAAATCACCATGGAGTTGTTCGGCTTTCTATGTAATCAAACAAGCTGAACTAGAACATGGTGTTCCCCGTCTAGTAATTAATTAAAAACCTTTAAACAAAGTTCTTCAATGGATTCGATATCCTATTCCAAATAAAAGAGATCTTATCAATCGTTTACATTCCGCAAAAATATTTTCAAAATTTGATCTTAAATCTGGATTTTGGCAAATTCAAATTGCTGAATCTGATAGATATAAGACAGCTTTCACTGT
>KV006938.1:55116-66662 GCA_001598015.1 Dorcoceras hygrometricum
GATTTCCTGGTGTTGAATGAAAGCTGGTTGAATAGTTGTTGATACGCGGAAGTGAGGCACTGTTAGAGAAAACCAGTCGTTGCGTAAATCAGTCGTTGTATTGTGAGGAATTGGCTTACGACTGGATGACCAGCTGTTGGTTCCAAGAACCAGTCGACTGGTAAGAAGCGACATCGTTTTATGAATATTAAAACGCAGCGTTTTGAGTGGAGTGTTGTTCATCAGCTGAGAACAGCAAAGCTGACGTGTGCAACAGCAAACCTGATGTATGCAGTGCGTCGTCGTTTTGGAATTTGTTAACGTGACCAGACGTTAGTTCAACCAGCTGTTAACAGTAATGATGATGTATTCCATACGTCGTCGTTTTGAAGTCGTTTAGCAAAAACCAGCTGTTGGCAGAAAAGATCACGTAATCCTTTACGTCATCTGAATTGTTCATGAGTAACTGTTATTAGTTGTTGGCACGCTACGGCGTCGTTTTATAGAGTTAATACGGTGTCGTTTTGATTGACTTAGCACGACCAGTCGTTGATGTTTTGAAGAGATCTGTTGGCAGACGTTGGGTTGTTTTGAAAATGATATCTGCTGTCAGCTGGTAGATCCCAACGGCATCGTTTTGATTAATTGACGCGGCGTCATTTTGATGTTACGTTGCGAATATAATGTTGATCATTGCTGCTGATATATATTGAGAGAAAACGTTGGTTCTTTCGTAAGATATCTACTGTAGCAACGTCTGCTGGTTCTAAACATCAACTGATAGAGTTGAACCAATGGTAGAGGAATCTGGTTATCGATATATATGGATGAAGGAATCTGGGTTTCGAAACGGTGTGAGTATATCCTATTTTGTTAGATGAATACTCAGCATGACACGTGGAATTCGAATTGAACACATTGGAAATGCTGCAGAAAAGCAGAGACCTTCTTCTATAAATAAGATTGAATTCGAAATCCTTGGAACTTGATTTCAGACACCAAAATTTGCATGGTGAAGTTCTTGGGAATTCTTGAGACGAAGCTTTAGAAATAAGAATTGAAGTACCTCAGAACAGAGAAGTAACGAAGGTAAAAGTTGACAGTGAGAGTCAGGGATTAGATTACTCGAGAATGAGATTTCTTGAGTTATCCCGATAAAAGCACATACTCTATAGTTTCTGTTCTTGATTTAGAACTTGAGTTATGTGTGTCGATCCATCACAGGTAGTGGATCTGTTATTTTGACATGAGATTGCATGATATGACGAAAACATGAATTGATTCTAATGCCCAGGACTGAGATGACCTGATTTTCGGAGTTTGAGTTAACTTCGATAGATGGATATCTATGTCAAGATCGTATACGAATCTTGATGGCATTGATGTGAAATGGAATCAATTCTGAAACGAAGAATTGAGCTCGATTCACTGCATTTTAGAATTATTATGCTTCGCTATGCATTTACTTATTTTATTGCATATACTTGTTGATTATACTGAGATTGTTTCTCACCGGAGTGTTCCGGCTGTTGTTTTGTCTTGTATGTGTGCATGACAACAGGAGGAAGGAACTAGTGGGAATGAACAAGGGTAGAGAGAGATCACTACCTAGCAGAAGGGCAGGAAATGAGAAGATTAGACACCAGCTGGTAGACTAGATCGTTGGACAGTTAATCTTAGTTTTGCTAGAATCTGGTTTTGTATCTGTGGATCAAACTTGTATCAGTGAATATAGACTGTGATAACCTTGTACCGTTAAGTGATGTTTATGAGTAACTAATCGTTGTGATACAAGTTGAGTTCTTTAATTTTCCGCTGCCAACACCTATATGTATAAAAAAAATTTATGAACCAGATTTCACCAAATAAACTGGTTTGGAGTAGTTAATCAGCCATAAGATGAGATTAGACTAATTGTGGGAAGAGAGTCTCACATATATCATTTCTTCCCACTTAAATTAAGTGCACATTTTAAGTTTCGGTGAAATTCTAGCACTTTTAAAATATTAGTAGCATCTTAAAATTTTAATTAAAAAAAATGGTTTTGGGTATTTTCTTCATCCCATAATTTTTCTAGCACTTTCTAAATTTTTCCTATACCTTTAGAAGCCATAAGCTTATCTCTTAAAGTTGCTTTAGCACTTTTAAAAAAAATACTAAACTATTGTGTAGTACTTTTAAACCTTAAAATTTGTATAAACAAGAATTAGGCCTCCTAAACCCTACAACCATACGTTATTCTAAAAAAAAGGGGGGATTTACCGCTAGGATTGTAGGAGGGGACGTCCGAAGGAAGAAGGGTTTGATCCTTGTTACTTGTGGTATATAATTCACCGGAGAACGACTCTCAACCATCGCCAAATATTCTAAGGCAAGTATTACTCCTTTTTCGTGATCCATCGATGAAATCATAATATGTTTGTTTCTTTCGTGAATTCTAGATATGGTGTGAGGTTTTGTGAGAAATTTACAGAAAATTTCAGCGTTGTTTCAAGAACTTTTATGATTTTGATTCGGCCACATGCTGCTGGGCATACGTTAAGTTGCCTGGTTTCCTTAAATTGTTAGAGACCGACGCTCTTTCATGTCTGTGTGTGTGTGGGTACAGTTCGATTTGTGGTGGGTGTATAGCCTACTCATAAGTGTGTCATTGTTGGTTTTGAATGTTTGGATGGGTGGCTTGGTGGCATGGTGTTTTAGCATAAATAAATTAATCCCTTTTTGCATCATTTATGCACGTGTATTCCATGAGCTGGTCATCCTCCCTTGTTAAATCCGTGCATTTTTAAACAATAAAAAAAATCTTTTGGGTTAATGGTTTTATTGATTATGAATTTATGGGAAATTATTTGAAGAATCTCATTTGAGGAATTTTGGGTGAAGGAAGCATATTTTGAAGTTTTTAATGATTTGTGACAAAGTTATGACTGATATTACGGGCGTGTGGATGCCGATCGACGGGTTGGGGTGCCCCGCCAAATTATTACGGGCGTATGGATGTCGATCGACGGGTCGGGACACCCCGCCAACTTGACTATTTACGGGCGTGTGAATGTCGACCTTCGGGTCGGGGTGTCCCGCCAAATTACTGGATCCATATGAGCTTGTTTAAGCGACTTGACTGATGACTGCAGGAACTTTCTGAGCCACACTTCATAAAATAAATGGAGTATTGATTAAATTATTTTTGAGGTTTCAAGTGTTCATTTGAGGTTAACGATAGTTGCTCTGAAGGATTGTGATTCGATGGAATTCTATTTAAAGTTATGGAATAATGGTTAGTTTATTTAAAAATATTTTGACCCATGTGCATATATTATGTATTATATTGACGTAGTCATCCCTGAGGCCGAAGACCGAGTCCACTGTACCCCTACTGGCTTTCACACTTTCTTTATTAACCAACTTGGCATGGGCCTTAGGTTCCCTATCCCCACATTCATAGAGGCCATATCCCAACACCTCGAGATTAACCCAAGCCAATTGGTCCCGAATTCGTATAGTTTTCTCCTCTCCTTAGGCATACTTCTCAGCTTTTTCAAGGTTCCCCTGTCTACCTACACCTTGATACAACTTCTCCTGTCGAACTTCGGTTTATCGAGGGAAACCCGAGCTCACACAAGGGATGGATGAGTAGGTTCTTCTTTGTTAGGCGTCGATTGAGGAAAGGGAACCCATGGATATGTGACATGTCCTGGAGGGATAATGTGTACACTCTGTTCCCCTCGACTCCAAACCGAGCCCCCGACTTGACCAACTTCTTAACCATTATGAGTGTGAAGTGCTTCAATGCTCGATAATTGATTAAGGAGGACCTTTTGTGCTATTTTGGGTTTAGCAAGAAAGGCATCGAGCTGGTGTGGGACTTAGGTATCACCATTTCTCCTTTGGCCAAACTGATCCTATGACCTTCTTCTCTATTTTCTTTGCAGTCGATCGGATAGGCAAGGTGGAGATGCTGAGTTCTTTGAAGGGGCGAAAAGGGAAAAGGGGAAAGTTACTCAGGCACAGCTGCTTCCTCGAGCTCTGGGGAGGAAAAAGGAAGATCTCCTCGGCTAGGAAGGAAAGGCCCGACGCCATAAGAAAAGGGCACCTGCCCCAGAGTCGTCTCTCGTGGTTGGCCTTGAGCTCCCATCGACTGAGGTGGGTGTTTCAACAGAGGCCAACCCTGCTCTTCCCGGTGGCCTGAATATGCCTGAGGTATCCTTTGTGGCCTCCACCTTAGCCCTGTTTCTAGCAGTTCCTTTGCCACCTAGACCAAGACAAGGACCTTTACTTGGTTCGGGGAGCTCCTGTCCTTGGGCTCCTCGAGACCTTCACTGTTCACTTCATGCAGGTATGTTTGAGGTGCACTCAAGTACTTACTCTCATCTCGATTTTGTGCTAACAGTTATTCTTGTATAGGCCCTGGTCTGGGGAGGTGAAGCAGTTAATGCCTCACCCCGAGCGTACGATGAGGTATCCTTACCTCGTTGCTCGATGGACAAGGTGCTCGGGCACCATGAAAGGCTGCTGAAACAGCTCCAGGAGCTGCGTATCCAAAGGTATGAGGAGAAAAAGGCGCTGGAGATCAAGCTAGAATCTACCAAAGCCCGGGCCAAAGGGGAGATCAAGAGCCTCCATTCCGAGGTCAATCGACTAAAGGTAGAGGTTGAGAATGCGTGGAATCTCGGGAAAGAGAAGTTCCTGAAGAACTCGCGGTTCAATACACTGTGCTCGGATAAGGCTTCCATCGTTTTTGAATGTGGTTTCAATGGCTGCTTAGCTCAGTTCGGGGCTAATGAATACTCCGAAAGAGGAGCATCCGGACTCATTCCTCGACGTGGTACAGGCCTTGGAGGATATTCCTGAGGAGGGCAAGGAAACCGACAAGGCATTTTGACTATACTCAGGTGGGGCTGTCACCCGAGGCATTTTGCCAATAAGAATTGGACTTAAAGTGTTAAGCAGATCGGGCTTTTTACTATACTCAGGTGGGGCTGCCACCTGAGGCATTTTGCCAATAAGAATTGGGCCTTAAGTGCCGAGCAGGTCGGTATTTTGAGTGTAATCAGGTGGGACTGTCACCCGACGCATTTTTCTAATAAGAATTGGCCTTAAGTGTCGGACAGGCCAGAATTTTGAGTGTACTCAGGTGGGGCTGCCACCCGAGGCAAAGAATATCGAGCTGAAGAAAAGTTATTTCATTCCATACAAGAAAGTTCACAATAAGGAATAAGATAAGACCTAGGTAACCTAGGCATAATATTTTCTGAGATGAATAATCTTCCAAGGCCTCTGATCCCTTATTCCTTGTGCGTCCTCGAGATAATAAGCTGTGATTTCAGCTTTCTTGACCACCTTATAGGGGCCTTCATATTTTGGATCAAGATTCCTTCTATCCCCATGAAACTGAATCCTCTTCCAAACCAAATCTCTTATCTCATACTTATGTGGCAAACTGTTTTGTTATAAGCCTGAGTCATTCTCCTCTGATAAGTTGAAAGTTGTACTGCAACCTTAGATCTTCTTTCTTCGAGATGATCCAACTCAAGACTTCGGATTTCATCATTGCCCTCAGTATATTCAGTAATCCTGAGGCACTCTTGTCCGATTTCTGCGGGTAGCAGAGTTTCGGCCCCATAAACCATGTAGTAGGGTGTTTCTCCAGTGCCTGCCCGAGTTTTAGTTCGGTAAGCCCAGAGTAAACTAGGTAGTTCATCAATCCATTTCCCTTTGGCAGAGTCCAGCCGCAATTTGATAGCTTGCACAATGGACCGATTGATAACCTCTACCTACCCGTTACTCCGAGGATAGGCCATCGAGTTGAAAACTTGTTCGATCTTGATATCCTGACACCACGCCCGAATCTTTGCTATACAGAATTTCTTACCATTATCTGATAAGCTTCGAGGTATCCCAAAACAAAAAATTATGTTCTTCTAGAAGAACTTTAGCACCTCGGCCTCGGATATTTTTCCAACGGCTCCGCTTCTACTCATTTGGAGAAGTAGTCTATTGCGACCAAAAAATATTTTCTCTGTCCCCCTACTGGGGGAAAGGACCTACTATGTCCATGCCCCATTGATCGAAAAGGCATGAGCAAATGACTGTTCGTAGGAGCTCGGAGGCCTAATTCTGTAAATTAGCGTGATCGTGACAAGGCCGGACAAGAGCCGAGCATCCTATTGCATAGTGGGTCAGAAGAAACCTGCAAGGAAAGCTTTCCTAGCCAGAGGTAAACTCCCGAGATGATTTTTGCAGCGCCCTTCATGGATTTTACTCAGCACATACTTAGCCTCCTCAGGACCCAAGAACTTCAAGAGTGGTCGCGAGATGGACCTCTTGTACAACGTATAATTTAGTAACACAAAGCAAAGAGCTCGACGTCTGACTTCATGAGCTCGTTGGGGATCCTCAGGTACTACCTTGTGGATGATATACTCATAGATTTCATGTCGTCAATCTGAGGTAGGTATAACTTTGGGTCCCTGTTCAACCTGATGGATTTGTTAAACTAGTTCTTGCCCCTACACTTCCCAACCTGAGGCTGGGATAAGAAACTGGCTATCCCTTCAAGCATGTCTGCCTCTTCATTCTCCTCCCGACGTATCTGCTCCAGAATGAGTTCAGAGAAATTCTCAGTCATTTTGCTTAGGGCTTCTGCATACTTAACCATCTTCTAATTTTCACCTTGAACTTCTCATTGCACTATTGAATCACCAGTTGGGAATCCGAGTAGAGCAAAACTCGAGCTCTCCCCATGTTCTTAGCAACTCGAAGTCCGACAAGTAAGGTCTTATATTCTGCTTCGTTGTTGGAGACCTTAAAATCTAGGGTCACCGCCATATTCGTATTTTGGCCCTAGGGAGACACCATAACCACCCCAAAACCACTTCCGACGAGTAAGAGGATCCATCCACATAGATCTTCCACCTCTCCTCTTGCTTGAGGTGTATAGTCTCTGCCAAAAATTCTACTAAGGCCTGCGCCTTGATGGCTGCCCGAGACTTGAACTAGATTCATATTCATTGAGCTCTATAACCCATTTGACCAATCTTCCCGAGGCATCGGATGTGCAAGAATTTGTCCCAGGGCACTGGTCAACCCTATAATAGGATGGGAGAGGAAGTAGGGCCTCAGCCGTCGAGCTGTAATGACCAAAAACAGGCTAATTTTTCCTGCATGGTGTAGTTCATTTCGCCCCCTTTAAAGCATGGATCATGAAATAGACGGGTTGGTGAGCATGTCATTCCTCCCGGACAAGGACCAAGCTAGAAGCTTGTGGTGTCACGACGAGGTATACAAACAGTTGTTCCTCGAGCTCCGGTTTATTGAGTACCGGCAACTTGTTCAAATATTCTTTCAACTCCTGGAAGGCTTTCTATTGTGCTCATTCAACTCAAAATTCTTCGTCCTGTGGAGTATCTTGACGAAAGAGAGGCTCCGATGCACAGATAGGAAGATGAATCGGGACAGGGCAGCTATCCTCCTGTCAACCTCTGTACCTCGTGGATGTTGCGATGGGAGCACATCGAGGCTAGCGTTTTCACCTTCTCGGGATTGACCTCGATCCTTCAACGAGTGACCATATACCCTAGGAATTTTTCCATCCGAGACCCGAAGACGTATTTGTCGGGGTTCAATTTGACCTAATATTATCGGAGTGTGCAGAATGTTTTTCGAAACGAAGTGGCCCTCTGCCTAAGACTTCACCAGGATATCATCTACGTAGACCTCGATGTTTCTTCCAATCTGATTCGTGAACTCCTTATCCATTAGCTTTGATAATTTTCCCCCACACTTTTTTAGGTCCAAATGGCATGACGACATAGTAGAATGTCCCATCTGTCATGATGAAGCTGACCTTGCTTTGATCTTCCTCGACCAAAGGGATCTGATGATATTCCTGATAGACGTCCAGGAGACAGAGTAATTCATGGCAAAAGCAGTGGAATCAACGAGCTGATCTATCATGGGGACTGGATAGCATTCTTTAGGGCAAGCATTGTTCAAGTCTCAGAAGTGTACGCACATGCGCCATTTACCTGTCACCTTAGGTACCAGTGCCAAATTAGAAAGCCAGATAGGGAAGTGCACCTTGCTTATGTGTCCGGCCTGCAGCAGCTCTCTGACTTGGTTTCTGATCACCGCATCCTTCTCTGGCCCGAAGTGCCTTATCTTTTGAATGATGGTCGGTAGTTCGGGGAGACGTTCAACCTGTGCTCCATGACCTCCCGTCGTACCCCCTTTAGGTTGGAAGGGAACTAAGAAAATACATCCTTGTTCCGCTCTAGGCAATGGATAAACTGAGCTTTGACAACGTCAGAGTTTAGGCAATCTTCACCACCCCGGCTGGGGGGACGAGGATGACTTCTTCTTTGATGGATCTGTGTCAACAGATCCAGATTGGATTTTGAATTACACAAAACCTGTTATTGTGTTTCTAACAATTCTATTTTAAGTGTACAGATTTTAACAGGTCTTGTTTTCTATTGAAAAATTGAAGCGATGCAGTTGTGTTTGCAATCGGCTGAAGAGATCTGTTAGTATAATGTTTATCGGCAGATAATTGATTTTGATAGAGACGTAAATCAGCTGTTGCATATTGATGCATTCAGTTGATGAAGTAATCTGTCTGCCGAACTTGTGAAGAAGCGCAATCAGCTATGATGACGTCAGCGTGTCTACTGGAAGTAGCTACGAGCAGCAACGATGACGTCAGCATTGCTGTTTGAAAGAAATCAAAAAACAGCAGTAGAGCAAGCGCATATGAATCAGCAGTTGTGAAGAGAAGCGCAAGAGATGAAGCGACGTCGTAGAAGAAGATTCCAGTCGCAAGTTGCTGTTGTCTAAGCTATTGTCAGTTACTATTCACGAAGCTGTCGACAGTTGCGATTCATATTACTGTTAACGAATCTGTTAGCAGTCACGTTTCTTATTACTGTTAACGAATCTGTTATCAGTCGCGATTCTTATTACTGTTGATGAATCTGTTAGCAGTCGTGATTCTTATTACTGTTGACGAATCTGTTAGCAGTCGCGATTCTAGTTACAGTTGACGAATCTGTTGACAGTCGCTATTCAAGAAGCTGTTGACAGCTGATGAGCAATGTTGAACAAGAAGCTGACAACAGCAAACGTAACAGTGAAGAAAGCGACGTCGTGCTAAAGATTCAGCAGATGCTCTTTGCGTTGATAACCAGCAGGCAGCTATAGTACATCCAGACGAGAGCTTCAACGTTATATTTAATCAGTCGAGGATGCATAGCAAACGATGTCGTTTGAATAAGTTGATACGACATCGTTTGATCTACCCAGTCGTGGGAAGTCCAGTCGCAAGCTCTATGCATCCAGTCGCAAGCAAGCTTCAGCGCTATGAATCCAGTCGCAAGCTCTATGCATCCAGTAGCAAGCTCTATGCATCCAGTCGCAAGCTTTGCTTATCCGGTCGCAGTATTTGAAGTATCAGCCGTTGCAAGCAATCAATGCTCAAGATGGAAAGAATCTGTGACGCCCGAACCCAACGGGGCCACGAGAGTTGGGGTAAACAAAAATTTTCGAATAAACGAATGGCTAAAAGATAATTTGTTATAAGCTACATCTCTTATAACTCAAAGGAAACAAGACACAAAACAAATCGAAGATAAGCAGGTACTCAAATTTGCGCGCTACTGCTAAAACATATGCGGAAAACAGGGTATCTCATATAACTTTGCAATCTATGAATCCAGTCGCAAGCTCTATGAATCCAGTCGCAAGCTTTGCGTATCCAGTCACAGTATTTGAAGTATCAGCCATTGCAAGCAATCAACGCTCAAGATGGAAAGAATCAATGGCTGAAATAGAGTCGTGCAAATTGCCTCAATTCAAGGGAACAAGATTTGTACTATTCTGGGAAATAGTACAATGTACAGAGGAGCGGTGCACGGAAATGGAAAGACGACGAATTAGCCTTGACAAGCGCAAAAGAGTTTTGGAATCTATCTAACGGCTTTATTCGAACAGAGGCTATATAAGGGAGAAGATTTTGAAGGAAGAAGTTTGGACGTTGGTGAGACGAATAGACGAGAGTGAAAAAGATAGACGAGATAGACGCTGGTGTCGCTGTGAGGCTGTCGCAGAAAACACATTAATTGCACAGTGCACCAGCAGAGGGAAAATCAACAGAAAGACGAAGCAATCGACCGCCATTAGAGAGGAGCATTCACGAGAGTCGATTGTTGAGTTTTAATTAGCTTGTGTAGAAGCAATTTCCCTAGTGTGTGAGAAACAGAGAGTTGAGCGTTTCATTGTATCAAATCTCACACACAGAGATTCATTCACATTGTATTAGTGAATGAATCTCAAAACGTTTCAAACAGTCCCGTCCAAGCACGATGACATTAAACTCATGTGTATGTAGTTAGTCACACAGTTGCGGCTGGTGTGCATTTGTGAAGTCTAGGAGTTCTCACAGCTGCTGGTTGTGGGATCGGGTCTGTACACGAGTTGTAAGATCAAATCTTCTAGTGGATCCTTCCGAGGTGGAAGAAGGGGAGATGTAGGACATTGAGGTCCGAACTTCCAGAAACAAATATGCTGTGTATCGGTCCATTTCTTTAAGCTTTCAGCATTGCATATTTACTTTAGCATTCTCGCATAACGCACGCATAATTCAGCACTTGCATTTTATACTTAGCATCGCATACAGTTCAGCACACAAGCACTTGCACAAGTCTCGAACAGATTTATGTTGTACATAAATCTGTTTGAGCTGTTTTAAAATATAAGATTCAGTTCTGGTATTTTCCGCATGATTTTTAAATCATCCCAGATCTCTCTCCGGTGCTCTGTGATTTCAAATGTTCAAGAACCATGAGCTATTGCAGCTCCGTATTAGCAGCGCGCAAAATTTTTAATTAATGACTTTTAAACAGCGGATGCTGATGTTTCCTTGGAAAAACAGGGACCAAAAATTTGTATCAGAGCGGGTTGTTCTGTGCTATGTTTTTTATGTTTTAACTATTTTGAGAAGCTTGTTCTCTCTCCGGTGCTCTGTGATTTCAAATGTTCAAGAACCATGAGCTATTGCAGCTCCGTATTAGCAGCGCGCAAAATTTTTAATCGCTCATTTTAAACCAGCGGCTGCTAAGTTCCTTCGAAAAACAGGGACCAACAATTGGTATCAGAGCAGGTTGTTCTTGAACGAGCACTAATTTTTAAAAACACATGTTCGGTGCTTCACTGATTTTATTTTGCAATATTAAAACTCCTGCTGTTACGTTATTTTTGTTGTAACAGTGTAGGGAGAGCAGAGCTAGGATGCATAGCAAACGATGTCGTTTGAATAATTTGATACGACATCGTTTGATCTACCCAGTCGTGGGAAGTCCAGTCGCAAGCTCTATGCATCCAGTCGCAAGCAAGCTTCAGCGCTATGAATCCAGTCGCAAGCTCTATGCATCCAGTCGCAAGCTCTATGCATCCAGTCGCAAGCTTTGCGTATCCAGTCGCAGTATTTGAAGTATCAGCCGTTGCAAGCAATCAACGCTCAAGATGGAAAGAATCAATGGCTGAAATAGAGTCGTACAAATTGCCTCAATTCA
>KV006939.1:9568-20788 GCA_001598015.1 Dorcoceras hygrometricum
ACTCTTTCTGATTGTCCATCGGTTTGAGGATGGAATGCTGTACTGAAAGTTAATATTGTGCCTAAGGCTTGTTGTAAACTTTTCCAGAATCTTGAAGTAAATCTGGGATCTCTATCAGATACTATAGAGCTTGGTATCCCGTGAAGTCTAACTATTTCCTTGATATAGAATTCAGCATATTTATTCAAGTCATAAGTTGTGACCTGAGTATAGGCACGAGGAGGAGTCGTTTCGGACGTACACAGAATGACACCATCCATCAAGTCAAGCGTGACGGTGCCACGCTGTGTGCCACCGAAATCCACTTTTCCATTCCCTTTCACCTCTTCACCAAATTGAACCACTGATAGAATTGGTATCGGTTTTGAGTAATTTTTATTTGAACATGGATTACACACTTTGTTCATAAATGCAATATTTTCCAGCTTAATATCAACTCACTAGCTTCTTCCTCCGTGTCACATCCAAGGGCCAAAGGGTACACACTACAGGTATTCACCTTGTATCTGCTTTTGGTAATTTCTTTAAAAAGTACCTACCTACTTTGGTTTTTTTATTTTGATATTGAGAGAGTAGGGCCTTCTATGCACACTAATTTCTGGGTGTGTATATATACTATATATGAGTTCTATGCACACTTTGTGAGTGGTTGTTTCAGGGGCACAGATGAGTTTAAGATCTGGGGCGACGTGGGAATAACTTCCCCGACTTCACGGGTTCGATTCTCGTGTGGAGCATATGCCTCACTGAAATATTGTGGGGTATACTCTGGGAATTCGTCCGTTATATGGGTCATCTCCCTCTGACCCCTGCCTACTCGTGCATATCCCTCGATTTACCAACCTGTATGGGCCATATCCCTCGATTTACCAACCTGTATGGGCCAAGTGACCTCTGTCCTATACAGTGGGTTAGCCCATTAATAGATTAATTTTTTGTTTTTTTTAAAAAAGATATTTTATTCCCGATTTTTTCTCCAAAATACAATAATTTTTTTATACTTTTTAAAATTAAACGTGGTTAGAGAAGAAAAAAGAAACTAAAACCTTATTTACAGAATATTGGGATGCATCGCTTTTGCTCAGACAGCATCGATTCCTGACATCTTCTCTGCTCTTGGCTGTCACCATAATTCAAGAACTATGCGTTGCTCTCTCTTCTTATCTTCACCACAGTTTTCTTCTTTGAGAACAAAAACTACAAATCCCGACCAATTCTACTCTTCACTCTACTGTACCCTCATCCACCTCTTCCTCCGCTGCAGCCGCCTCTCGGATGCCATTTCAGCTTTCTCCGCCATGCGGGATCGCAAATTCACGCCAGAAATCGGCTCCTGGAATCGCCTCCTTCACCACTTTAACTCCACGGGATTGATTCGACAGGTAATGCTTGTCTATAAAGAGCTTCTCTCTAGTCGGCTGAGCCCCAATGTTGTTTCCAAGAATATTGTCATTCACTCCTTTTGTAAAGCCGGGGAACTTGATAAGGCCCTTCATTTGCTGAGAAACAACGAGGGTTCTGAGGATTTTGTTAGTGATAGTGTTAGTTACAATACTGTGATCTGGGCATTTTGTAAATACGGTTATGTGGAAATTGGACTTGGGTTGGTTTCTGAGATGGTTAAGACAGGTGTAAATAGTGATATGTTTACTTGTAATATATTAACGAAAGGGTTTTGCGAAAAGGGTATGTTAGAAAATGCTAAATTGATCCTGAACATGTGTAATGATGTAAATAGGAATAGAAAAGTTTATAGAGATATTGTAAGTTTTAATACTTTGATAAAAGCATATTGTGAAGCCGGAATGGTTAATCCTAAATTTCATTTGATGAATAGCATGATAAAAACAGGTGTGTTACCCGATATTGTTACTTATAACACATTGATCTACGAGTTTTGTAAGAGAGGGGATTTTGATCATGCAAAAAGTATGATGAATGAACTTTTAGCTACCTCTGATTTTGAGGTCAGTGATGGTGAGAAACAGGGGATCATAGTTGAAGGAGTAGGTGTGGTAGCAGATGAAATCACATGCACTAGCTTGATTGGTGAATTTTGTAAAAAGTACAGGATTGAGGAAGCATTATGTGAATATAAAAAAATGATTGCAAGTGGGATTGACCCGGATGTAGTTACGAATAGTTGTGTTATCTACGGGCTTCTTCAGACTGGAAGGTTGGCTGAGGCTAAATCTTTATTTAGTGAGATGGTAAGAATTGGTGAGAGCCCGAACCATGTTACTTTTACAATTCTTCTTGATTCTTTATTTAAAAATGGTTATACGAGGGCTGCATTTAACTTGCAAAGTCAAATGGTGACTCGAGGAATTGCCTTTGATGTGGTGGTGTTTACTGCACTAATTGATGGTCTGTTTAAGTCTGGATTGTTTAGAGACGCGGAGGATATGTTTAATATTCTTTTGGAGTCTAATGGTTTACCGAATATTGTCACGTATTCAGCATTGATTGATGGGCGCTGTAAATTAGGTGATATGAAGGGTGCGGAGTCTGCACTGCTGAAAATGCAAGAGAGAAACATTCTTCCAAATGTCGTCACTTATTCCTCAGTAATTAACGGCTATGTGAAAATTGGAACTCTTGAAGATGCTATTGATGTCTTGTATAACATGGTTAGTCAAAATGTCACACCAAATTGCTTTATCTATGCCACACTAATTGATGGCTGTCTCAAAGCTGGTAAAAAGGAAGTTGCTCAAGGCCTGTACAAGGACATGAAAATGAGAGGTGTGGATGAGAATATTTTTATACTCGATGCTTTCATGAACAATTTGAAGGAGGAGGGAAGGATGGGTGAGGCAGAGACGTTATACAGAGATTGGGTATCAAGAGGATTAGTGCCAGACCGTGTTAATTATACATCTCTCATGGATGTTCTTTTCAAAGCAGGAAAAGAGTCTCATGCCCTTGAATTGGTCGAAGAATGTATAGCCAAAAACATTGTGTTTGACACTACTGCATATAATGTTTTACTTAATGGATTGATTAAACTTGGCCAATATGATGTGCAATCTATATATACTGGAATGCAGCAGTTTGGTTTTTCTCCCGACCATGCTACATTTAACACCTTAGTCAAGGCGTATTGCAGAGAAGGGAGACTTGAAAACGCTGTCCAACTTCTGAATGAAATGAAAAGTTATGGTTTAAGTCCTGACAGAATAACTTGTAATATTTTGGTTCAAGGGTTTTGCGACGCCAATAAAGTCAATGAGTCATTAGAGTTGTTGAAGGAGTTGTCTATTTCTGGGTTTTGTCCCGATACGTTTACTCACAAACTTTTGCTCAACACTGTTTCAAAATCTAAAACGGTAGATGCTATCTTGATGGCTCACGATAGCCTCTTGAACATGGGACTTATCTTGAATCAGACAGTTTATAACACTTTAATAATTGTCCTGTGTGACCTAAAGTTGACAAGAAAAGCAGCATCTGTATTGGAGGAGATGAGAAAATCCGGCTTTTCAGCAGATACAGTAACTTACAATGCTCTGATTAAAGGATATTGCAAAAACTTTCATTTAAAGAAGGCGTTTGACATGTATACTCAAATGAAATTGGAAGGAGTTTATGCTAATATCACAACATATAACATTCTTTTAGGTGGATTTTCCATGACTGGGTCGATGCATAAAGTACAAGATATCCTTTCGGAAATGAAAGATTCGGGTTTTCTTCCAAATGCGACAACATATGATATTTTGGTATCCTGCCATGGGAAGATTGGTAACACGAAAGAATCCGTAAGGCTTTACTGTGAGATGATAACCAAAAGTTTTATTCCTAGAACCAGTACATATAACTTACTCATCAACAACTTTTCGAAAGCGGGGAAGATGAAACAAGCCATGGAGCTTATGAACGAGATGCAAATTCGAGGAGTGCTCCCAAACTCCTCGACTTATGACATACTTATAACTGGATGGTGCGAGCTATCATATCTAGAAAATTCGGTGAAGAAATCTTGTCAGGCAGAGGCTAGAAGGTTGTTTAAAGAGATGAGCGATAAATTTCTTACTCCCAGTGAAAGTACTATATATCATCTTAGTACTGTTCTTGCAAAGCCTGGGAGGGTTGCTGATGCTCAAAGAGTACTAAATAAACTGTATAAAACAAGGTGAAATTGACATGTTATTCCATGTGAGTCTTCTTTATTTTTGGTTTAAGTTCAGTTGTTTCATATACCATCATTGTTCTTGTCCCAAATTATGACCAAAATTCAATGTAACTTTTTTGTTTTGGAGAAACACTTTTTTTAAAATTGTTTTACTATTAAATATGTGTTTAGATAACAATTCTATAAAACTTACTTGGAGAATCCTTTTTTCTATTCTAAATACATAAAAATCAGATCTCAATCATTCTTCAAAAACTTTACTTGGAGAATAATTTTTAGAAGCTCAAATTCAAGGAGCCTTCACCTATACAGAAAGCTACAATTCCTGCTCTATTCATGAAGTCAAGCTGGGACATCTCATCGAATTTTTGCATTTCATTGGAGGGTGTCAACAAATGTTGTCTTGTTAACAGGTGGTCAGGTTGCTAGAGGATGTATTTGGGGCTACAAAGACAGAATCAGGGAAGATGAGTGCCTTTAGTTTGCCTATTTACAGCGGCTTCGTAAAGAACAAGAGAAAAGTGGAAATAGGAAAAGGCTCTTGGAGGAAAAAGGAGAAGCCAGTGAGAGAATTTCTCCATGCGTTGTTATGCATGCTCTGATTGTTACCCCCACGAGTGAGCTTGATCTTGAGGTACTACTGAATCTGTGATTGTCTTATTTGGCTCTTTTTTTTTTAAAATTCTGGAAAACCTTGTAGAAATCTGTTTAGTAATTAACATGATGTCCTTTTCTCAAGGTCATCGATCATCTCGAGGAAATAGCAAAGGGAACCATATTTAGGGTTGTTCCTATTGTTTGTGGAATGTGAACAGATAAGCAAGAAAGACTTCTGAAAGCAAGGCCTGAAATTGTTGTTTAGGACTCCTAGGAGACTGTGGGAGCTTATATCCGGGAGAGAGATTCGTCTGCTGGAGGTTATACTGTGTTTTTTTAGTTCTTTGTGAAGGAGTTTGTTTGACTGTGTCTTGATCAGCCATCATTGTCTTGAATATCATTGCTTATTTTCAGTTTATAATATGTTTGGCCCAATTTTCATATACAAAAAAATAAAAATCATCAAGAGCTATAATGCCATACACGAATTTCTGCTATGTATAGCCTCTGAGAATGCTCTGAACTACAGCTGAAAGATAAGATAAACAGTCGGTGATGTAGTGAAACATTTTCTTGACTGGAAATGAGAAAGGTTTCTTCTTTCTGAGCCATTTCATTTTGTCTTTTGTAACCCACAATTGATGTGCACCAAAATTAGCTTGTGATATCCACTTCCATATTATTTAATCTCTGCATTTGTAACTTTTCATGTGAACTGTTTGTATATTAATTAAACTTTGACCTACAAAAGCATGGCAAGGATGTTTACCAATCTATGAAAACCATTGTAATCTGAAGGAAATCACAAAGGTTGACATTCGCATCAACAAGGAAAGCTTGTGATATTTCTAAAACTTTCTGTGCTTGTGTCAGAATGATATTACCTATCCCTCCTTAAAAAATAATAGCAGCGACTCGCATTTATTGTTGCAGCTGCATTCCTTGTCATATTTTTTTTGTTTTAGATGAGGCTTATCGCATCATAGAAAGTGGCCATTTTTGTGAGTTACAATTGTTGTGTATGCTCCCGCGAACAGGGAATCAACTGAGAGTCAGTCTTAGAGTACCCAGGGCTGCATGATATTTTCTAGCCTCCAAAGAAAGAAAAGGCAGGCCTTTGTGTTTTTTCTGCAGCTCTTGCTCTATCTGCTGTTTTTTTGGTAGAAATTAAAAACGTGGATCTTTTAGTACAAAAAACGAAGACTTAATGCAATGGTAACCTTTTCAGAGAGAGCAGGCATGAGCGGAATACTGCAATAGTTGATCTTACGATGCGACCATTTTGGCAAGTAAACTCCACTCCCACAATCCGTAGTTGAGTATGTTTTCCTCCTCTGCTGGATTTTATTATATTTCTATCTTAGTCGTGCCTGTTTAGTGAGTATCTTTTATATTGCTTTCCTTAGTTGGAATCATGTAATAGACTTCAATTCCATGTAGGGTCAATTGCCCTTTTGTTAGTTGAATTTAAGGTTCTTGTTTTAACCAGACTTCTTTTTTACCTGTATGCTTAAGTTGCTTGGTCCATTCCTGTGTTTCGTTAATTTGCCCGTCTTGCTGGCAATGCTTATCTGAGTTACAGTTGGGGAGGAGGAAAAGGATGCCTACTTGTACTACATTTTGAGTATTCACGAACAAGGGCGCACAATTGTCTTATTCACTTCAATGTCGGCATCACATTGTGTTTCTTCATTCTTGCACATCATCCGCATCAATATTTGGACACTCATCAGAGATGCAGCAGCGAGCGCGCTTAAAGATTGGTTAGTTGTTAAACTACTTGACGTTTCTCTGGCTTCGTTCATCTTCTGATGCTTATGAACTTGTGATATGAATTGTTTTCTTAATCCTACTGGTTCTGAATTCTTATGCAATATCATCTCCATATCGTCAACTTTGTCCATCGTCTTTGTTAGTTTAGTGGTTATAAAAACTATCCGGCTCTTAGGTCAATCACTGTGTTCCATGACTAATATAATTGCAGAGATGTTTCAAAAGCACTCAATTTAAGAAATGTAAGTAGCTTGTATTAATGTTGGCAGTTAAGAGACAGTCATTAATGTTGGCAGTTAAGAGACAGGCAGCTTGATGGAACAGTTTGCTTCTTTAACCTTAACTGAACCACATTGTTTGGTTGGTCGACTTACTGTGTAATGCACCTCTCTTATCACTCAGTCTCTGAAACAGATTAAGAGGTTTCGAACCATGAGAAATGAAGCCCTTTTATTTACATATTGGCTAAGTGGACCACTTGCATATGATAGTACCATATGCCTTAGACCTGTTTAAAATGCCTGGTTGACAAAATTCCATAAAGTAGATAATATTTGAGATATTGATAGACAGAAACTTATTTATTTAGAGTAAGACTATTAAGCACATCCCCAAAAAGAACAGATTAAAACGAAATCTTAAAGTTTATTTTCTCTGCCTCTCACGGTTGTCTCATTTATGTTGTTAGAATCATGAACTTACCATTTCTCCTGTCCCTTACTGTTTTATTTCTCCTGAATTGTGCCCAATTCAGGCACTTGATCGATTCCCTGCAAATATACATAGCATACTTGTCGCTACTGATGCTGCGATACGAGGACTTGATAATTCCTAGTATTCGGACCGTTAATCATTACCATCTTCCACATTCCGGTGAAATCTGATTTTGCTTTAAACCGATACAAATCATATATCTCCAATAGGTTTACGTTCATAGATGTGGATGAACAGCTACAGTTTTTATTGATGGTGGCAGCATTATTCTAATCTCACCAAGCGATGTATCAAAATTCACAGCTCTGTTCAAATCATTTTCAAAGTTAATCAGTAACTTGTAATTCTGAGTCATACGAATAATGGATATTATTGATGGGCGCTGCAATTGGGTGATGTGAAGACAGGAAATGCAGGGGAGACATTCTTCCAAATGTCATCACTTATTCCTGGTCAAGAGGGAAACTAGAAAACGCGTTTCAGCTTCTGAATGAAACGGAAAGTTATGATTTAAGTCATAACTTGTGTTATTTTGGTTCAAGGGTTTCGTGATTCCAGTAACGTCGACGAGTCGTTGGAATTAACGACGAGTTGTCTATTTCTGGTTTTTGTCCCAAATGCTTTTACGCACTAACTTTTGCTCAATACTGCTTCAGAGTCTAAAAGGGTCTATGCTATCTTGGTTACTCGCGATGACTTCTTGAAGTTCTGACTTAGTTAGAATCGGACAATTTATAACAGTTCCATAATTGTCATGTGCGGTCTGAAGTTTACAACAAGAAGTTCTGACTTAGTTAGAATCGGACAATTTATAACAGTTCCATAATTGTCATGTGCGGTCTGAAGTTTACAACAAAAGCAGCATCTGTTCTTGCAAGACCTAGCTGAATGGCTGATGTTCGAACAGAGTACTCAATAAACTGTATAAAACTAAGTAGAAAATTGGCATATTATCCCATGCGAGTCTTACAGATTTCTGGTGATATTCAGTTGTAATATAAGCCATTGTTGTCTTTTGTTTTTTAAAAGAGCTTCATCGAGTCATGTGAATATTGGAATTCTTGAAGCTGCCATTGATGTCTGGTACACCATGGCTAGTCGAAATGTTATGCCAAATTGCTTCATCTATCACACGCTAGTAGATAGTTGTCTCAAAGCCGGTAAACTGGGAGTTGCTTAAGGTCGATATGTGGACATGAAAATGAGGTGTGTGGATGAAAATATTTTTATTCTTGATGCTTTTATGAACAATTTGAAGGACGGAAGGATGGGTGGAGGTGGAGGCAGAGATGTTAAGCAGAGATTGGGTATCTAGACCGTGTTAATTTTACATTTCTCATGGACTTTCTTTTCAAAGCAGGAAAAGCATCACATGCGCTTGAATTGGTCGAAGAAGGCATAGCCAAAAGCATTGCGCTTGGATTGATTAAACTCGGGCGATATGACGTATGATGCTCATGTACAGGAATGCATCGGTTTGGTTTCTCTCCAGACCTACTACGTTTAACACCTTAGTCAAGGCATATTGCATAGAAGGGAAACTAGAAAACGCGTTTCAGCTTCTGAATGAAACGGAAAGTTATGATTTAAGTCATAACTTGTGATATTTTGGTTCAAGGGTTTAGTGATTCCAGTAACGTCGACGAGTCGTTGGAATTATCGACGAGTTGTCTATTTCTGTTTTTGTCCCAAATGCTTTTATGCACTAACTTTTGCTCAATACTGCTTCAGAGTCTAAAAGGGTCTATGCTATCTTGGTTACTCGCGATGACTTCTTGAAGTTCTGACTTAGTTAGAATCGGACAATTTATAACAGTTCCATAATTGTCATGTGCGGTCTGAAGTTTACAACAAAAGCAGCATCTGTTCTTGCAAGACCTAGCTGAATGGCTGATGTTCGAACAGAGTACTCAATAAATTGTATAAAACTCTGCTATCTTAGTTCTTTTTTTCTACCATTACTGAGCTATTTGGAAAGACGTTTTTTAATTGGAATTTCTGTTGTTGAATTTATTCACATTGACTGTTGTTTAAAAAATAGAAAAAAATCAAATGAAATATTCTGTTTAGTGAAATTATCAATCTGTTTCCTAAAATAAACAATTAAATCTATTTCTGATTTTTTTATTATTATGATGATACTAATAAATATCATCATTGTTGGCCATTGGTTAATGCACCAAGTTTCTCATATTAGGATACTACGGCAATGACCAACCTCCTTATCCGTTATAATAATATTAAAAAAAATCTGTTTTTATTGCCGCATCATAGCCGTTCCTAGTGCTATTTATATATATATATATATATATATAATTGATATTTTAGGAGTAAATTTATAAGTTTCAGCGAAAATAAATAAAATAAATTAATCAGTTCAGAGATGGATCGATCAGTTCAAAATAGAATATACTGCGTTGAGTAGAGAAATCAGAGATAAGGTGGACAGAGCTAAGCTGGTTAAGGACAAACCAGCTCAGGATATTTAGTTACGCTGGTTGAGAACAAATCAGCTTAGGCAGTTCAGTTAAGCTGATTGAAGACAAATTAGCTCGGAAGAACAGATCAAGTAGTTGATCAGTTTATCAGTTGAAAAAAGAGCAGATTAAGTTCAGATCAGTTTTACAAGAGCAGGGTATATCGAAACAGATCAAATAGAATAGTTTGTATTCGATCAATTGAGAACAACTCAGAGCAGAACTGGTTCAGCGATAGAGTTATTGAAAGACAAGCCAGATTATCTTAGAAGAGATGAATGCAATCGTGAAGGCTTGTGTTTCCATGGAAGAAGATAGTTGTGAACAAAGACTCTCTGGATTAGTACAAATTAAAGCAAAACAACTTAGAACCATATTACAAGAGCAGTCTAACGTACAGAAACCAGATCGGGAAAACCAGCTGAGTAAAGACAACATGGCAAAATGGATTTCAGAACACTTTGAGGTTTCGTACAGTTTGATGTGAAGTGTTTGACCTCTCTGTATCGATTTGTAGTCGTTGGAACTACTTTGAGCTAATCTCAGATATACAGAGATTTGATTTGAACTGAAGACGGCGCAGAGTATGCTAAAAAGGGAAAATCATTTAATGGAGGTGTACGAGAATAGTACAAGCATTTAAGACGCCGCAGTTATCTCACTCTGGAAACACACGGCGTGTCTACTGGTAATATTTATTATCATTGTGTCCAGAGGGTATAAATTGAAGATCAAATCAGTTGTGAAGGAGTTACGAGCTACGAACTACGATTCACGAATCCACAACAACGAACTTTCGAACATACAAGCTTTTTAGAGCAAAAACAGAGTTCATGCTCTAAACCTGCTCAGACAGAAAAGTGACACACACACGCAGATTTTTATAAATCCTTTGTGTCACAAAACATTTGTACACACACTCTGTAGTATTGAACTTCTTTGTACAATCATAAATAGAGAGTGATAATGCTAGAATAGCAAAACAGCTTAGAACTGAGTACATTGTATCCTAGAGCAGATTGCGGTCTGTTTCTATTGTGGTGAGACTAGGAGTTCTTGCAGCTGCTGGCTATCGGACCGGGTTGTTACAAGAGTTGTATCAAGCAAACCTTCTAATGGAAATCCTTTCTGTTAAGGAAGAAGGGGAGACGTAGGAGATTAACCTCCGAACTTTCAGAAAAAATTCTTGATCCTTTAACTTTTACGATTACACATTTATTCTGTTCACTGTTGAATCGTGTTGTTTCCGTATAAAATTTTTTATTACACGTGACAACAGAGTATCACTGAGATCCTCCAAGCTTGAAAAACAATTTAGAGGTTAGCTGCGAGCTGTAAAATTTTTAAAACATATTTTGATAAATTAGCAGAGGAGTTCATTCACCCCCGTTCTGAACTCCCGAGCTGCTTTTTCGATCCTAACAGATACTGTGGGGTGTTGTCACATCACCAAGTGTCCATACAGGTGCTCACAGAAGGTGCTCATAGTATCAGCCCATATATATATATATATATATATATACA
>KV006939.1:21636-49177 GCA_001598015.1 Dorcoceras hygrometricum
CTTAAATAAAAAATTTAAATTATCCATTGACAGAGGCTTGCAAATTAGCGGACACTATAATTTAAATGCAACGTATGTCGTAAACTGCAGCGCCATGAAAACCTCCAACATGTATATTAATTTGAACTCTTTTTTATTTTTTAACTAGTTTACAAAAACAGGAAGTTTGATTAAATCAGTTGAACTCAAGTTGTTGATAACGCGTACTCTTGGGTTGAGCGTGCATAAGCGGCATCTCTTGATCTATATGGCTAGATGAATCATAAAATAGTGACGTTAGATCTTAATAGATTATACTATATCTGTGGGAGATATGATCGACGGTAGGGGAAGGTAAGATTGATATCCAAGTAATATGAGATAGTACCAACAGTTAACACACTTCTCCCAGGTTTATGAGTCTAACAGTCTGACCGTAACGTACCCAATAAGCATACACCAAGATATCAAAGAAAATAATTCAACTGAAGCTTAAATGACGATGAACATTTAATATTAAGTACTTTTATTGGAAAAATGACAAAACATTGAATGCTAATGTACTATGTCTGAATAAGTCTTAAATATCAGTACTATTGTGAGTATTATACGAATTTACTAACATTGAACATAGTAGACTATAAAAGATCGAAAGGTTTAGAGAGATATACGACACATCATATTAACACAACAAAAACCAAAATAAGAGAATGAACAAAATATGTGAACAATCGATCTTTCACCACTCTCAATAATCATCAACTCAAACTTAATTAGATATCATATCATTTGACCATTAGAATTCTTTGTATAAGAATCTGTAAATATGTTAGAAATGTGTTTCTGTTCAGATTGAAAAGTTTAGAAGTTTCAGAGCAAGTGTTGTAACTGTGGTGAAGTGGGTATGTCAACATGATTATATACTTTTCATCTTTTTTCTTTAATTTCATTGTTAAATCAAGATGTTTCTGTACAATATTTATAGTTGTAGCTTGAGATAATATATCAGACCAAAAACCAAGTTGAACTGTTAAATCAAACTAACTTACTCGACAATTTTGAAAAGTGTTTATTTCACATCCTCTAAACACGTTTTCAGATCATATCAAATTATTATATTTAAAATTATTTTCGTAGTTTAGTCTATATATAATAATCAAACCTTTTAATATTTTTATATCTAGTTTTTCAAAAAAGATTATAATACTATGGTTAAATCAATTTAACTATGATCAAGTATCATCTATGTATACGTATATTAAATTTCTGTATCCATTATCTTGATCACTAGTTTGAGACATGTATATAACTCATCTCAATTCAATTGATTGAATTTCGTACATAGAAATCAAGTAAACTAGTATGATTTTTAATAATTTAATTTATTTAATAGATCACTGCACAAATTACCTTTATAAACTATATGTTGGAGTTAGTTTATATTAAGCATGATATTTGATAAACCATGAGAGTAAATGGAAAATGTATTTCATAAATGATTTCAAACCTAATGAAAATTAATTAATCCGTTTGAGAGATGCATGATGAAGACCTAATGCTAACCTTTGCTCAAAAAAGTCAACTTTGGCGTTTCAAACTAATCCGTTTTTTTCAATTACTCAGAATCACATATATTAAAAATTAGGCCTCTCTTTCATTCAAAATAAAAATCGACGAAAACAGCTCCTTCGATGATTAGGAGTGTTTCACCTGTGTGAGTATCTCATTCATGTTTCAAACGAAGTAATTATTATTATTATTATAATTTTTTATTTTTTAACAAAAAAGGTCATAGTTTTCTTTACGACGGTAGAACCTTCAGGCGAATACATATTCAGTAAAACTCCATGCCGATATGTCGCTACACGTTAACTTGTAAACCATGTTAATAACACTGGACAAGACAAGCTAACCCCAAACTATGGTATTGTATTGGCAGTGAAATTTAATTATCAACTATAAAGCAGCGACTTACGCTAGCACAATTTTGAACCGCAACGTATTTTTAATTTTTCGTCTTTTGAAAATTTCAACCATACGGCATGAATGTCAATTATACCAGCCTTATTATATTTATATTGTCCATTTAATAGATATTGTATTTCATAAATCAATTTATCAAGACAAACAGTTACCGTTTGTCAATTTCCATTTTACATATGGACTTCATTTTCAACACCAAAATAGTGTAAAACACCATTTTGGTGCTGGGTTGGAGTTCTAATAATCCAAACAAACTATCGATGCAATAAAGTGTATTCGGGGGACTATCATGAACAAACAAACAAGACCCCGGCCATTATAAATACCAAGATAGACAAAATCCAACTCTCCACATCTAAACTCAAAGACAACATGGTTAACAACATGTCTATTCTTCTCCTAGTGCTAGCTTTCACGATACTTTTCCTCTTCAATCTCTTCAAACCGAAAAATTCCAAGAAAAATGATCGCCTCCCTCCGGGGCCGAAAGGGCTCCCGATCATCGGGAACATGCATGAGTTCGATCCCATGCATCCCCACCTCTACCTCTATGGGCTCGCCAAAAAGTATGGCCCCCTCATGTGGATGAAATTTGGCTGTCGGAACGCGATCGTGATTTCTTCGGCAAGAGTGGCCAAACTAGCCTTGAAGAACAATGACCTAGCGCTGGCAGGCAGGCCAGGACTGATTGGTTTCTATAAGTATTCCTACAATGGAAAAGATATCACTTTCTCCGAGTACAATGAGACTTGGAGGGAAATGAGGAAACTGAGCCTGATCCACTTGTTCAGTGTTAAACAAGTTGTCTCGTTCAGTCCAATTCGGAGAGATGAAGTTTCCAAAATGATCAAAGATATGGTGAAGAAATCGGAGTCGTCAGAGACGGTAAACCTGAGCCAGGCTAGCTTCAACTTGACTAACGGGATCATATGCCGAGCTGGATTGGGGAAGAAGTTCGATGAAATAGGTCAACGCAGGTTCGATGAGATCTTTAAAGAAACACAAGAACTATGTGTGGTCTTCTTTTTTGGTGATTACTTCCCTGCATTGGGTTGGATCGATACGTTAACCGGGTTGAAAGCTAGACTTGAGAAGAACTTCAGGGATTTGGATAATCTTTATCAACAATTTATAGACGATCATCTCGACCCAAATCGGCCCGAATCAATGAATGGAGACATTCTTGATTTGATGATCAAGCTGAAACAAGAAAACGCCGCTTCTGTCCCGATTGAATGGGATAACGTGAAGGGAATTCTCATGGTACATATCACGACTACTTTCAATTCGATCCTCTAACGCATTGTAATTCTGTGTTATCAAATTTTATGTCTCATGCATGCAGAACATATTCGTAGCTGGAACGGAAACAAGTGCAGCACTGATAGTTTGGGCTATGGCGGCTCTGATCAAGAAACCCGAAGCAATGAAGAAAGCGCAAGAGGAAATCCGAAACATGGTAGGAAACAAAGGTAGCGTAGATGAAGATGATATCCAAAATCTTCCTTACCTGAAAGCAATCATCAAAGAAACACTGAGATTGTTTCCGCCAACTCCACTGTCGGTCCCAAGAGAAACCATACAAAAGTGCACTATAGATGGGTACGACATCCCGGCAAAAACCATGGTATACGTGAACGTGCACGCAATCGGTTTAGACCCCGAATACTGGGAAAACCCGACCGAATTCATGCCTGAGCGATTTTTGAACAGCACAATCGATTACAAGGGGCAGGACTTCGGATTGCTCCCATTCGGTTCGGGTAGAAGAGGATGCCCTGGAATGAATGTTGGTATCGCCACTGTTGAGATTGGACTGGCCAATCTTCTCTACTCTTTCGATTGGGAGCTGCCCCGTGGAATGAAGATACAAGATGTTGACATGGAAGTGGCGCCTGGAGTCACAAGTCACAAAAAACAAGAGCTTTGTCTTGTGGCTAAATGCTATGAATATAACTAGTACTTAGCAAGATATTGGATTCATGGAGATGCTATAAAGTCGTGTGATGACAAAACACCATGAAGCATGTAGAATAAGTTCTGATCAGTTGGGATGGACGATGTATAAGTTGCAATAAATAAGCATATGCATATATAGTTTGTCATATGGACTCTTCCTCTGATGCAGAGAAAAATTTTTATCATCAAAAGTTTTCGTTTATATGTTTCGTTTTTCGTCTGTGTAACTTTGGTGAATGGGAGAGTAATTTTTGGTGGGTTTTTTCCATAATAAAAAGTATAACTTTCAAAATTGATGTAGACATAGTAGTGACAGACGTTGTCACTTGTAATTACTTTGCAACAGCATCAGCGACCATTTTTTTTTCTCTTTTCCTTTAAAATTTGTACTTTTTGAAAGTTGTTCTAAAGATATTACTTTTTTTTTTAAAGATACGTGTTGGGAGTAAAAAAAAGAAAGGTATAGGGGTTGGCCCACTTTATTTTTATTTTATAGTAATATAAATTAATAAACAATAAATAATGACTAATATTATTATAATATTCATAATAACATGTGTACATTGATATTGAACAATTCTTTGATAAATTTAAAATTATAAATGAGCAATATTTTCCAATTTTTATATGTTTTTGTTGGAAAATGCTTGAATTATGTCTTCGAATTTGTTCTCTTTTATTGTTCTAAAAATTACATTGTTTTATTTTTGAAAAATTAAGGTGTTTGTGTTGGTCCATCCAATTTTTTTAGTAATATGATTTTGATAAAATCAGTAACCATCTATTTGTTAGTTCTTAAAATATTTGTACAAGTATAGGATTTTATTATTATTCCAAATATTATTATTGCCTTTTACTAATCATAGTACCGGTACAAGTATTTAGAAAAGTGGGTTGACACACATTGTGGTGGGAAAAAAATACTGAAAATTCAGTATAACAAGGTTATCGTATTGAACATACCGATTTATCGAAACTTTGGTATACCAAAAATTTTGGCACGGTACGTGCCCATACCAATATCTTTGGTTGCCGAATTTTGCTGATCTGATCGAGCTATATTGATCTGATCGAGTTGAGTTGATCTGATCGAGCTGTGTTAATTCGATAGAGCTGAGTTGACTTGGTAGAGCTAAGCTGATCTGTTAGCGCTATACTGTTCTGGTAAGCCTAATATGACCCGGTAGAGCTGTACTGTTTTGAGTAGCACGAGCGGATATGGGTAGTGTTGTACTGTTTTGAGTAGCACGAACTGATCTGAGTAGCACTGTACATTTTCGAGTAGCATGGATGATATGAGTAGCACGAGCTGGTCTGGGTAGCGCTGCACTATTTTGAGTAGCGCGAGCTGATCTGAGTAGCGATGCGCGAGCTGTTATGAGTAGAGCTTGTACTGTTCTGAGTAGCAATGAGCTCAGCTGTCAAGACCTGTGTTGACCTGAAGCAATGTCCCGATCTGAGAGTCAGCTCAGGGGAGGCTTTGACCTCCTGATCTGGGAGTTAGGTCAGAGGAGGCTTTGACGTCCTGATCTGTGAGTCATCTCAGAGGGGACTTTGATGTACTAATCAAGAAGAAGCTGTGTAGTCCTGGTTTCAATGTAGATCAATTCTGGAAGTTGTGTTGGAGAAGTTTCTAGGTACTTTCTATAAGTTATATAACTCTGGTAGACGAGGACATTTGGAAATAAGACTCAGATATTTTCTAGAGCAGAATCTATGAACCCAAAACCTTCACCCTCCAGCAGACCAGATCAGACACTTTCTGTAACGACCAGATCATTTAGAAGTCCACAATTAGAAAGATATGAGATTGAGGGATTACATTGCTATTACAATTCAATTCTTGAATATTTCTGTCTATGCCATGATCAATCTTTATTTTATTATGGATTGATATGTTAGAATGCAATTACAGTAGATGTTTAGTGACTTCTGCAAACCAAGTGGATTCTTTATTTAACTAAAATTGTCGGCTTCCATTTGCATCTTTTATTTTTAAAAAACAGAGCACGCTCTTTTCAGAAGATTGGCATATTGATATAACGTGTTTTCCTTCCTTAGTCATTGTAAATCATATAAATAGGATCTTAAGCTGCTTCATGCATCATTATTTTCAAATCAAATCATATTAAGCGGTGCTCGCTCTCAAGAAGCCGAACAAAATACTTTCAAAGTGTTTTAAAGGAGACAGGCGGTGTGTAAGAAGTATACTGAATTCTCTGCTGTTCTTGTGTTAAAGATACCAGGCAAGTAAACTCTGTTTCTTGCTCACTCAATAGAAAGCATATATTCAATTCTGTGTTATGATTATGTATGATTTTAAAGAAAAGGGAGATGGCCTCGGCTGTTCTCCAAGAAAACCGTAAAGTTCATGCTCTGTTTTCGAAAGAAGTTGAGTTACTGTAATTTTTGATTCAAGGATGATTTAGAAAATGTTTTGGTGATGTTATTCCAATGAATTCCTGAAATTTCAGTGATTCATTCATCGAAGTAGCTTACAAGTAGCTTACTCGATCTTTTCCAGAAGTTTCATAAGATATGTCGAAGTCTTTAGAGGAAGGTAACCTTCGTAGTTCATGGTTATCTGTATATTAAGAACAAGAGCTGGTTCTTATACCACTGCTGATATTGCCTTGTCGAAAATATTCTAAGTATGAAATCAGCAGTTTCGTTTCTTTGTTGAAAACCAGCAGACGCAAATTCAGCAGATGCTTTGCTTTCGTAAATTCAGCAGATGCTTTGCTTTCACAAATTCAGCAGATGCTTTGCTTTTGCAAATCCAGCAGATGCTTTATAAAATCAGCAGATGCGTTTTATTGTCAAATTTCAGCAGCTGCGTCACCTTTCAAAATTCAGCAGTAGCGACTGGTTGTAGCGACTGGTTGTAGCGACTGGTTTATGCGAACGACATCGTTTCACTTTATATTTGTTTAAAAGATCTCGCGACTGGATTCTAGTCTTGCGACTGATTCCTAATCATTGCGACTGGTATTATTACCCAGCTGGTATTAGTCTTGCGACTGGTACTATTCACTTCAGATGGTTACTGTTCATTCTTCGTTTTCATCAGCAGATAACGAAATTTCAGCATTTGATTCTCTTTTCAATTTGGAATCAGTTCAAATGAATCTTTCGACTTATCTGACAGATTCAATTAGCTAAGTTATTCAGTTTTCATCTTCGCAAGCTTTATAAGGGAATTCTTTACAGTTCCAGAATATCATTTGATAACAAAAATCAGTAACTTGAACAAAGAAGAGAAAACAGTTTTCACGGAAGAAAGAAAGAGCAGAACAATGTTTTATGAAATGTTTTAAGTTATGACAATGAAAAGGGTCCCTAATGAAAAGGTGAGCGCGCGGCTGACGAACCGTGTGCCCTTTTTAAACTAGGAAGGATTAGGATTACAGGTCGACGGATCTGTATACCCCTTCAACTATGAGCCATAGTGCTAAGACTGATATCAGGAGTTTGATCAAACGAAATGGACCAAATGTTTAAAGTATTGTCATAATTTTCCAGAAAATGAATGAAGAGCGCAAGTGTGATTTTAATCGCAGCTCTTAAGAATGTTTAAAGAAAATGTTTCCAGGATTGATTCATGTTTTATGCTTTCGTACTTAACTTAGATTTCATACTTATGTTTACGCTTGGTTGTTCATAAGCGTAATACCAGTTCACACTCCAGTATGCATTAGTTCAAGAACGATTGTACTATTTGCTTTTGATATTCCAGATTTTACCTGCTGGGCCTTTGGCTCACTAGTTTTTATTGAGTGCAGGTAATTCCCAGCAGGAAGATGGAGGGAAATGAACAGGATGGAAGGAATGTGTTTATCGTGGACAACTAGAGTTCTTTATTTCCTTCTGAAAGTTCATAGCTTCTTTTTGAGAACACTTTTGTATTGTACTGAATATTCTGATGTAAGTTGTATCAAAACAAAATTTGAGAGTTTTGTTATGTTTTTAACCAGACGTTATCACACTACGAGATGCATTATTGACATATGATATAGTTGTTCTCTCCATTTCCACACCATTGCCTAAGTTATTCTAGATTTCTTATCTTCGAATGCGAAGAATTTTATTATTCTCGTTTCAACCCAGATAGTTAGTAACGATCCATTCTCGAACGTTTATAACTCTTGATTTTATTCAATTGAGACCCAAAACTTATAATTATTCCGTCAAGAAAATGAGGGTCGTTACACTTTCTTTCCCCGATTGCTGGAGATCGATTAATATGTTGTGATCGTGTGTGATTTGTATGCATGAGAACTGACCTGTGTTTGTGCGTGAGCTGGTTGGTTCGTGGTCTGGGCAGTGTGGTCTGTTATTCCTGTGCTGGGAGTGAGATCTGTTCTGTTAAATCCGAGCTGAGCTGGTTTTGGTCGCGAGCTTATATATATATATATATATATGCGGTCTAATCTGCGTTCACGATCTGTGATGACACGTGATCTGATGTGCGTGTATGCCTAAGCTGGAGCAGTATAGAAGCTCTGAGCTGTTCTGTAGGAATTGTAGACCAGACCGGGTTTTTGTTGTTATATATAAATATAGCAGCAGTTGACCCGAGACTTAGTTATTTTAGACCTCAGATATTTTAACACCTCTGGTTTGTTCGGGAAGCTACCTCTCCCGAAACCATTGATTTTACTATTCACCCGTGCCTTTATTTCCTGATTTCCGGAGTGCGACCGACCAGCTTTGGTAAAGAGTGGTACCGTTGGAAACACCTTTCCAAACCCATAAGTTCCCTATCGGTATCGTGGTCGGAGATGGCCGATGGGAAACGCAAAGTGGTAGAGCGTGCGCTGTTCGTTGCTTCTCCCAGCTGCGTTGTGTCTTCCAGGCTTGGAACCGTGCAATGATGATGAGTTGTAGAGCTGCGGTTGTTCTCCCCCAAGCTGTTAGCACTTTGGTTGATCCTGGTGTAGCAGTTGAGGAGCTAGCGTGGCATGTTCTGTACTGCTGGCGTGTCTCCCCTGTTATGCAGTGAGCTTTGTGAGGCAGTTGGTAGATCTGAGCAGGTACGAATTCGGAGCTTGTATTTACAGTTTTGAGCTAAGCATGTGAACGCATTGTTGTAGTGTAATGTGGCCTGGTTGTGTGCGTGTTGTCCTGATGTAATCTCCTGCGAGAGAGTAGAACTCTGCTAGGCCTGCTGGCGTTGTATGAGCAGTTTACCTGTTGAACTATAGTGGCCAGTATGCGTGTGCTGAGTAGCCGCGCTATTGGGTCTGTGTTGCTTTCGTGGTCGTGCTTAGGGCTATGAGCTGAGTGCTAAGCCTTGTGTTGCATGATATTGCCTGAGCTATTCTGTTTTATGCATGCGTGTGAATAGGGAGCCGTCTTGCTTATGCTGTATGGCAGTATGCTGCACCTTGTTGGTTTTCGCATGTTTGCATGTCATGTGGTTGAGCTTCCTCTTTGTAACTGCATGCTGTTTCGTAATCTGAGCTCCTCCTTGGTATTCGTATGTTGTTTTGGGAGTTGAGCATATATTCCATACTAGCAGATAACGGTTGTTGAGCTCATATCTATGTTGGCCGTTAGTTGTTAATCTGCGAGTACCAGGTAGCTTTGTTGGGAAGGCCTTAGACGGAGTGGGTAACTCCCACACTCTCGATTGTGCTGTAATGAGATGAAGTGGGTAATTCCCACACTCTCGATGAGATGGAGTGGGTAGCTCCCACACTCTCGGTTGTGCCGCTATGGGACGGAGTGGGTAGCTCCCACATTCTCATGAGCTTGGACACCAGCGGGTGGAATTGTTCTACCTAGCTTCTGGTATTGCATGTTGGGACGAGCGGATAGCTACCACGCCCTCCCACGCTCTGTGGCCACTGTCGTTGTTTATTTCCAGCTGTTTAGCTGTCGAGTCATGTCTGTGGTTTTGTACCTCCAACCGTGGAGTGTCCTGCGAGCCCCGTATCTCCGGCTGTCGAGTGGTTTCTGAGAGCTTTGTTCCTCCAACTGTTGGCTCGTTCTGTGTATGTTGTATTCCCAGCTGTTGAGTTGATCCTTGAGCCCCGATGCCTTCTTTGGCTCTCTTCATGCATTTGCACGACATATTATGTTGCATGCTTTATTGACTGTTGTTGTTATTGCTCTTCGTACTAAGGCTTAACCTCATTTGTTTCCCTTGGGACTGTTTTGGCCAGGTGTTGGCCATTGCAGGCCTTTTCAGGTAGTTCAGTTGGCCCGTAAGTGAGGTAGCTGTTGCAGTCCCAAGTGTGGGTTCCCAGTTATATGCATAAGCTATATCGAGTCATTGTCAGGGGATGCCCTGTGTAGTTGTTGTATTGATTCGATTTGTGATTGGTTGTGTTTATATATATATTGGGTGATTGACATTTTGTACAGTCAGCTTTTGATGCAAATATATTTTGAGTATGCGTGTACTTTAAATGATAGAATTTCAGTCAGGACAAAAAGAAAAAAAATTACCCACTTTTAAGTTTCCGTGTTTTAGTTGTGTTTAGAACACTGGGCCTGACAGTTCTGTTGCCTCCAGTGTGTGGTCGTCTCGGTGCCAGTGTTGGTTTGAGGTATTTTGGTAAAATACCATGAGGTACGGATGGAGCGTGTGTTAAAAATTTTGTAAATGATATATGTGCTATGTGTTTGAATGCAATGTGTTGCTGCATGTTCTTATAGTTATTTATAGTGAATGCATTCTGAAACATGGCATTGAGTATGAGCATTCATACTGGGCCATGAGTTTTCTTTGGCACCCGTTGTGATGTTTTAGGAGATATGGTTTTGTAGCCTCATTGGAGTGGTGTTTTGTGTTGTATACTCATGAGGAGGACATAGAGAGTGAGCGGGTAGCTCCCGCGCTCTCAAAAGTTGTGGCTTGGATGGTTGGTGGTGGGAGTGGTATTACCACACCCGTTATTTGTTATTCCGTTGAGGCCGACCGGGTAGCTTCCGCACTCTCGATGAAGCGGCAACCTTCGTCAGTTTTCCATTGAGACCGATGGGTCGCCCTGGTTACTCTCGAGGATGTTGCCACTATGATCTTGATGATCGCGTGTGTTATATCTCCGGTCTTGGTACCTGTTGTTCTTTGCTACCAGACACGCATTGCATAACATAAGACGTATTTTTGGAGTACTTGATTGGTTTTTATTTTTCTCTCCATAATGGGGTTTGACCCCGTCCCTTTGGGGCTGCTTTAGTCGTGTTGTTGACCATTACAGGTTATCCAAGTGTTTCAGCTGTGTCAGGTGGAGCATCAGATAGTGGAGCCCCATAGGGTGTTCATCGAGTGCCCCTATTATGTGTATATTTTGATCGAGTCCTTTATCAGGGATGTCCTGTGTAGTCGTGGTATTTTATGAGTTGATGCTTGATATATACTGCTTTTATATAATGTTCTGGGAGATTGATTGTTGTTTATTACATTCTGCATGTACTGTGAGCAGGACTAGATCTGCATTTGTTTGCAAATAATTTTAAAGGACTTTTTTGTAATTAAGTCTGAGTGAATGACTAGTATCTATATTTTGAGTATTCAGATATTTTTACTCACTGCTTTTGTATCAGGCCCAAACAGAAAATTTTTAAAGAAGCACAGATCAGCTCAAGAGTAGTTGTAAACAAGAGCAGTACAGTTGAAGAAGCAACCAGCTCGAAGTATAGACCAGCTAAGTGCAAACAGAATGAAGACAAGCTGGCAAGCTGGTTAAGGTCAAACCAGCTCAGATAGCATATCAGCAGATGCTATCAAATCTACGAGCAAAACGATTTGAAAATGAGATTGTACGATGATTGCTTCTCAGTATTCAAATCGATTTTCTTGTGTTGTCTTCTCAAGTACAGTGCTCACGAGAAAGTGAATAAAGCCTACAACGCATTAAAAGACAAAGAATCAAAGTACACTGTGTTAGAAGACTTTTCAACGGCTACAACTTTGTGTCCAACGGGTAAACCTGCGTAAGAAGCTATATATATAACAAGAGCATAGCACAAGAAATGAGGAAGAGAGATGCGTGAGAGACGGAGAGAGTGTTGTGCATGTGCAGAACATCAAATAGAAGAACGCACAACACAGTGCTAGTCGCAAGTTTTCACACTCTGTGGCAGCTGGTGTGCAAGCTGGTTCAGTCCCAAGTGTGAGTTGGTGCATTGACCAAAAGCTTCAAAGAAATATCAAGTCGACAGCACAAGTCTTGGGAAGACATCAGACAACTGGTTCGGAAAGGAACACTCCTAGTGTGTGAGATTTTTTATTCAAGAGATTGAGCGTACACTGTAAATCTCATACACGATTCACTCATATATATTCAAGAGTTGTGCGAAACAGAAAAATGAGTGAATCAGAATTAAAAAACTCTCCTTGTAGTCTTTGAACAGAGACGTTAACAAGTCCATGTAGCCTTTCTCACCGAGACATAAAAGAAGTGATGTTAGACACACGGCTTGCGGGCTGGTGTGCATAGGTGGTTAGGAGTTCTTGCAGCTTGAGGGCAGTCTGATCGGGTTGCAGCGGAGGCCATTGTAATCAAAGCCTTTTTGTGGATCCTTCCCGTTGCGAAAGAAGGGAAGATGTAGGAGATTTAGCTTCGAACTTCCATAAACAAATTGCAGCGTATTTCTTTACAGCTTTCTGCATTTACATTCACGCATTGCATATTTTATAATTGTGTTTAAAACTGTTAATAAGCTTTCGTTTTTCAGAGAGTAGTTCAAGTTATTTCTGCAAGATATTACATCTTACTTGATCTACTTCTCGGTGCACAAACATTTCAGGAACACTGAGCTATTGCAGCTCAAGATTTATTTAACCAGATCGCATGTGTTCCGAACCAGCTAGCAGAGCTGCTGGTAGAGTTCATGCGCGATCCGGTTCCAGTATTACGTGCTGGTTTTAAAGTCAATTTTTTTAAATGTACGCAAATTGAGGGTTCGGTGCCTAAAGCTGTGGGAGAGCTTACGTGAGTTGTGTGAGAACTCATGGGCACACCCCTAATTTTCGATCCTAACTACCAGAGTTGTTTACAGTTGTCAGAACGAACGAGAGCTGTTTATGGTTCCAGGTTTGACGAGAACTGTTCAGTGCATGTAAGCTGGCCAGTGCATGATCTGGCCTTTTGCTGCGAGCTGTGCCGCTGTGGATGTCGCGAGCTGTTCCAAAATTAGGTGCTACGAGCCGAGAGCATCACGGGCTATTTTGGTTGTCGTAAGCTGGATAGAGCATCCTGAGCTGATTGCTAGAGCACGATCTAATCTGAGGTAGCCGAGATGTTTGTTGGTACTGTGTGGTTTATCCTGTGCTGAGATCATGCTGGTTGGTGGAATCAGCTTTGGGCGAGAGCTAATCGTGTGCTTAATCCTTGATTTAGAGCACCGGGCCTGACAAATGTAAACTCAAATATTCAAATGTAGTCTTGGCACAGAGACGTTGAACAAGTGCTGAGTGTTGCGTCTAGGAGTTTCAGTTTGGACAGTGTGATAAGTCCCAGCTGAAGTGATACATGCTGACGTATGAATCAAAACCTTCTAGTGAAGCCTTTTCGTTCGGAAGAAGGGGAGACGTAGAAACGGTGGTTTCGAACTTCCATAAACAAATCTGTCTAAGTAATTTTTTCTTTACTGCTTTCTTGGATACATGTTTTAAATAGATTTTAAGTTTCAGTTTTTAGGGAGTATATCAGGTATTTTTCGCTTGATTTTTCAGATCAGACCGATATGCGATCCATGCTCGTAGTTTTCAAAAACCGGAGTTATGCAACTTCCTTAACCGGAGTTATGCAACTTCCTTTGTTATTTAGATCGCGGTCTCACAGTACGTGCTGGTTCGTTGCTTTTAAAATGCTGTTGCTTTTAAATATACGCAGTCTTTATTCCATGATGTCCTCCCATGTGACGCGATCTGATCCAATTCTAAAATTTTCAATAGGCAACCTCTTTCTATTTTAGAGGACGCTTTGCACATGAACTGCTGGTGGAGTTTGCACTATTTCTGCAAAACTCCACCAGCTACGTCAATTTGAGTTTTGTGATTTTTTAAATTATTTATGGATAAACGATTTTTGTTCTTTTTGGATTCCATTTACTTCTTATTTTGAGTCTTAACCAATCAACTTGTAAAGCTTCAGATTTTGTACACGAAATTCTAATTTGCCACTACTTTAGTCCAATTGCTGATATGGTGTCATACATGTCAATATTTCCGAGTCAACGTCAATAATATTAGTTATTATCTCAGCATGTTTTGGTACCATATGCATCCCAGCTCCAACGAAATAGGATAACTAAATTGTTACAAAACCTACTTTTAAAATTTTAATGGACCAAATTCCAAAATGAGTTATCCAAAGTATTTCCTGCAAATAGTTTTTTACGCATGTATAGTACTCCCACAATATTGATTTGTCTTCATAAAACGACTGAATATTTCAGAGTCGCATAACACTGTACAATTTATGGCACACGATCATTTTTATATTCTGAAAACAAGTATAAAAGCAATAGGAATATAAGTGATTGTATAAATTATAATTAAAATATAAATTTATAAATGGAACCATCAATCCCTTGTTATTTAATCCTAATTATTTAAGAAATAATTAAATGATAGTCAAAGAAAATATCTAAATATGAATTTGTGTACACATTTATAGAATTTTGTAGAGCTTGAAAGAATGTAAAAGTTATTTCTAGATAATTCCACTAGATTTAAGTGATTTCTAGAATCATGAAAACCTCTTGTATGTCCTCTATTATTGTTCGTGATAAAATGTCTAGTAATGAAAGGAACGTGCTTTTTGGACCTTGGCGATGATACTTTTGATGTGTCTCTTCTCACGAGTGATGGTATCATAAAGGTTAGGTCAGTTGCAGTTCACACCCACCTTTGGAGGCGAGGATTTTGATAACAGAACGGTTAACTATTTCATGGAAGAGCTCGAGAGGAAGCACACAAATAGGGATGACAACGGGACGGGGCGGAGCCGATTTTGTCAATACCATCCCCGCCCCCGAATGATTCGGGGATCCCCATCCCCATCCCCACGGGGATCGGTTCGGGGGGACGGGGATGGTATTGGCAAAACTGACCCCGCCCCGCTTCATTGCCATCCCTACACCCACCTTTGGAGGCGAGGATTTTATAACAGAACGGTGAACTATTTCATGGAAGAGCTCGAGAGGAAGCACACAAAGGATAAAAGCAACACATTGTTGGCCAATTTAATGCATTGTCGGGAAAGTTTTAGTTGAAGGTTGGCAAATTGAATTTCACGCGTTTGTTCAGTGTTCTATATTTATAAGGGCACTATAAATAGAGCCCCTTCTCCTCCGGTTTATATATCCCCAAGCACAAAAAATATATATATACAATATATATTGAGTATTTTGTGAGATAATTTTTCAATGATTGACATGAATTTTCCCAATAAAATATTGCAATAGTTTTGTGGATTTTAGGTGAATCTCGTAAAATCGTGATGCTTCGTTGTTTGTTTTTTATCCCAAAATTTTATCATTTTATTCGTATGACAAGGTGACCACAAGATCAAAGGCCTAATATTGCAAGACGTCACCCATCTCTCTCTCTCGGTCGGGTGAAATGAGTGTAGTAGTTCCGAGGAATACTATCTCTCCTACTAAGAAAGAAAAGCCAATCTACGCTACTCTCTGTCGAGGGCATTTTGGATATCCGGCATTCCAGAAATCGATGTCTATTTAATATTGACTGGTAAGAAAAGTAGTCTCACAACAGGAATGCCGAAGCCATGCTGCCCAAAGATGAGATCATTAGGTTGCTGGACTATGCTGAAAGACATAAGTGCACAAAAATATATTTGCGGGATGCTATTTTGACCAAACGAAATGCTTCCGAATTACCAGCTCCCGGCACCAAAAATATAAGAAATGTGATAAAGAATTAAACCAAGTTGTGGAGGCAGATGTTTATGTGGACAAAAGGAAAGAGTTGGGGAACAAGTGGAATCCTTCAATCACAGGGCAGCAATAATTAGGGAGATTTGGGGGCATTACGGATTGTTGATACATATTTCGGTTTCCTTAATTGTTATGTTTTCGAAAGATTTGGTTTCATTTTCATCTTTTAACACTATTACCTGTCAGGATGGTTCTCTTCTGTTTGTCAATTGACATCCTAAAAATATATACTTCAAAAACAAGTTAATTGTACATATCATAGGCAGTGGTTCAATCAAAACTTGATTCGAGTTTGAGTCGATGAGTCACCAAAAAGAGTTTGGAATATATATACTTGATCAACCTGGACCCCAGTTATTAGATTACTTGATCAGTTTATTATCACATTAGTTCCTATATGCATATTTGAAATTTTTTCAAGCTGAACGTATTTTATCTCCCATCAGAATCCTCATCCCCCAAAAACATTATATTTACAACCGAGAAGGTTCACCTCCCAAACCCAGAACAGGTAATGCAAAAGCAAAGTTTCTTCCTCATAAAGTCATAATAATCACTCAATATAAAAAGATGGGAAAAAGTCTCTATACTATACTAAGTCACTAGTAATAATCACTTTTAAAGGTAGCAAAGACTATCTCAAATATCCCCGAGTAAGCAGAAGGTTAGGGATCATATTCTCAAAAAAGTACAAAACAAAGAAGATCAGTCGAATTTCGCCTAACACGGAAATCCTTCAAGTTAGATCAGTATGTGGTGCATTTTGTCATAAAAAAGGATTCCACAAGCTCTCCAACTCCTTCCTTTTTTCTTCATAAACGTCTGCTTCGGCGAAGTCGTGTTCATACAGCCACTGGATAGCCCATCTGATATCATCTTCTAATTTTCAGCAACAATAGCAGGTAACTGGAGACCATGCTTTTTGGCCATGACAGTATTTCTGGTACTTATAAATATACTCTTCCAAATTCCAATAGATTCCTTACCTTGAATTTATTTTTAAGCTCCTCGTTCTCGCACTTAAACCTCTCGGCATCTTCCAACATCATTCCGACCAGTCGGGTTGGCTGCTACAGCCTCATCGGGGTGGATGGTTTTGCTCTCCTCCTTGCCGTTAAAGAAATCTTGAAGCAATTGTTGCACTTTTGGAATTCTAGTAGATCCACCAACAAGCACCACTTCGTGGATGCTTTTCTTGTCCATCGTGGCATCCTTCAAACACTTGTCGACAGCTCCTCAAATTTAGCCCGGCTTAAATTAGACACAAAATCAATGCCATTGTACAAACAATCAATTTCAATAGTTGAATACGCCATAAAAGAGAGATTCCTATATTCTCAATGCTCGACGCATTTTACTTATATCCTTCTTGTACTTCCTCTGGATCTCTTCCACAAAATAGTTCACCGTGCTATCATCAAAATCCTCTCCTCCAAGGTGTGTGCTGCCTGCAGTTGACTTAACCTTAATGACACTACCAACCATTGTGAGCAGAGAGACATCAAATGTGTGTTAGAATTATATTGTGGCTCATATCACTAGACGCTGATAAATTGAAATAGTGTCAATGACAGTAGCCTACAATTTAGACGAAAATTAAAGACGTGCTGTCTCAATTTTAGACTTTTGAAAGGTACATGTACCTTTCATTATTGACTCATATGGTCCCGATATCTCATTGATAGTATGAAAATGCCTATAAATGAGCGTTTGAGTTTCCTAAGCATACACCTCATAAGAATAGAGTTACACCTTCTATAGAGGGTTGAAGTGCTTAAAAGGCTTCAAAATCGGAGAAAAAACAAGAACTTATAATCATTTAATAGTTGGAGGTAATTCCGATCTTCCTCCGCACTATATATATCATGTTTATTCACATACGAAAACATGAATTTGCTACAAAATTTCAAACATTCGGTATTTGAGCCTCATACCTCTCTCTACCTTGAATATAATTCTTCATCAATTTTGGACATAAGAATAGAGTTACGCCTTCTATAGAGGGAGAGAATTCTTTTCAACTAGGGTATATGGATATTGATTATGCTATGTGGAAAGATGTGTTAGAGTAGGTGCCCCCATCTAGCCAACTGTTATTGTGAGCTTTGTTGACTATTGAAACATCCTACCACTTTATTTAGGCTCCACTTACCCACTCATCGCTGAGGGATGGGTCTGGTCTCTGGAGATCATCTTCAGATATATGAGAATGGAGGATGCTTCAAGGGTCAGCTATGCTATTTCTCATCTAAAGGAAGCTGCCCTTTGGTGGGAGGGAGTAGAGAATACTGTTGATCTGGATGCACTGGACTAGGATGGATGGATTCAAGAACATGTGTTTTAATAAATATTTCACGCCCGAAGTGCAGGCAAAACTGATGCGGTAGTTCAAGAATCTCCGATAGAGAGATATGTCTGTGGCTGAGTACATGAAGAAGTTTGACTCGGGCTGTCACTTTTTGCCCCTGATTGCTGATAAACCACCTGAGAAGCTGCAGCACTTTATTGATGGTCTGAGTCCTGCTATTCGTAGGTATGTGCTGATGTCAGATCCGGTAGCTTATGCTGAGGCATTGAGGAGGGCTTCAGGTCAAAGCAGACACTGAAGGATTTTCAGTTGGAGGCGTAGAGGAAGAGGTCTTTTCAGCCGCAGCACCAGAAGCAGGCACGGTGAAGAGGCAGTTCACTGGACCCCCTAGGCCATAGAGGACTACGAGGCCAGTAGCTAACCTTCTGGGATAGGAAAGACTCAGGGTCCTCTGTAGGCTGCGAATCCTGGGCTGCAGGTGGAGAAACCCACATGCCAGAATTGTGGGCCCCAGCATGCATGGAAGTGTTTATTAGGAGCTGGATTTTGCTACAAGTGCAGGCAATCGGACCATATGTCTTTTGAGTGCCCACAACTGAATAAGCCCGCAACGGGGAGAGTTTATGTGATGCTGGCTGAGGAGGCCAACACTGAAGGTCCCGAAATATAGGGGTACCAGATCGCAAAATCGCTCTGATACCAATTGATAGGATCGAAAAACTGGGGTGTCTTGTGAGTTCTCACACAACTCACGTAAGCTCTCACACAGCTTTAGACACTGAACCCTTAAGTTGCATGCATTTTAAAATTTGAGCTGAAAAACCAGCACGCAACCAGCAACCATATCGCGCCTAAGCTGGTACCTCCTGCGAGCTGGTCTCTCGATCTGGTTTGATAAATCTCGAGATGCAATAGCTCATGTTCTTGAAAGATTTTGAGCACCGGAAGTAGATTAGGTATGATAAAAATCATGCGAAAATAAACCAGAACTACCCTCTGTAAATTGAAAGCTAAATAAACAGTTTTTAAACAAATGTATGCAGATGTAAATGCAGTAAGAAATAAAGAAAATACGCTGAAATTTGTTTATGGAAGTTCGAAGCTGAATCTCCTATGTCTCCCCTTCTTTCGCAACGGGAAGGATCCACTAGAAGACTTTGATTTCAGCGGCCCCCGTTACAACCCGATCCTTTATCCAGTAGCAGCAAGAACTCCTAGCATCTATGTACACCAGTCCGCAAGTTGTGTGTCTAACATCACTTCTTTTACGCCTTAGTGAGAAAGGCTACAAACACTTCTTTAACGTCTCAGTGCAAAAGACTACAATGATAGTGTTTGTGATTCACTCACTAATCTATACAGATCATCTCTCGAAACTGTGAGTGAATCGTGTATGAGAAATTACAGTGTAAGCTCACTCTCTCATATATTTCTCACACACTGGGAAGTGCTTGCGTGAAAGTTGTTCTTCTGTTTTCTTCCCTCTGTTTTTGATCTTCCTCGCTCTCTTGCTTTTTACTGCTCATCGTCTTCTTCATCTAAATAGTCTATGCAGATTTTGCCCGTTGGACACATCTTTCCAGCCGTTGATAAGTTTTCTGAAAAGGTTCTGGCACGATTGTACTTTATGTCCTTTCATATATTAATGCTTCTGCAGGCTTTATGACTTTGAGCACATGCATCCTTGTACCTGATGTGGACAACGAATCAAGTCAATTTGAACTCCAATAAACTGTGTTCGCTTAAGTTCAAGTTCAAATTGCTTTGGTCGTTGATCTGATAGATTCTGATCTTGATCTCTGAGCTGGTTTCTGCTCTTGCTCCAAGCCGGTGAACCAGCTTGGGTGTCCTCTGCGATCTGGTTATCCTCTGCTGGACCAGCTCGGGCGTCCCCTTACTGTACCAGCTTGGATATCCTCTACTAGACTAGCTTGGGCGTCCCCTCACTGTTCCAGCTTGGACATCTTCTCAATATACTCTTGGTTCGATCTGCTATAGTGATTTGTTCCAGCTCGCTGCTGAGCTGTTACATTTCTATTCATCCAGCTCGCTTCCAATTTGGTTCGCTGCGCACTTAGTACAAATCGTTAGTAAAATAACAGCAGATTTTGTGTTAATCAAAATTAAGATTCTGATCTGTAAACACAGATCCAACAAACACAGACACGATATTGATCACAGGTAACACTACATGCTTTAATATTTTGGATTTTTATTTAGAACCTGGAGACTAGGAATTGCTTTACAACATGGTTAGTGTTAGCAAACATGTGTTACCTCATGATTAGTTATGTGGCATTGTTTTTGGATTATAATATTATTCATATGCATGTGTGATACCTGTATGCAGGAAGGGTAATCGTTTTAGGAGTAGCCACCAAAGCCCTATTCGATTCAAGGGCAACACACTCCTTTATTTCAGAGGCCTTTGTGCGACGTAGAGGGATTACTCAGGAGAGTTTGGAAGAGGGCTTGATAGTGACGATACCGTCTGGAGAAGAACTGGTTACATCCAGCATTGTAATCTTGAGATAATGCTACAGGGCTGCACCTTGCATGAAAATTTGATTGCTTTTGTGATGTCAGAGTTTGACATCATTATAGGGATGGATTGGTTGTCATAAAATCAAGCTGTGATCAACTTTCAGTGTAGAACAGTGCAGCTCAGACCTTATGGGGGAGAACCTTTCGAATTTGTGACAGCGAGGAGTATGAGGAAGCTTCGAATTATATCATTCTTGCAGGAAAGGAAGCTTATTGACAGCGGCTTCCCATCGTTCCTCTCCAGTATTACATCGTCTGAGGCTCAGGATGCTCCATCTCTTTCGGACGTGGAAATTGTCCCCTGAGCATGTCGATGTCTTCCCAGTTGATGTTGCAGTGATTCCACTAGATCGAGAGCTAGAGTTTTCTATTCAGTTTCTACCGGGTACTGTGACAATATCTAAGACGCCATATCATCTTGCTCCTACTGAGATGAAGGAACCGAAGGAGCAGATCCCGGAGCTTCTAGACAAGGGATTTATCCATCCTAGTGTTTCCCCATGGGGTGCACCCATCTTATTTGTGAAGAATAAGGATGACAGTATGAGACTCTGCATCGACTACCGTGAGCTGAATTCAGTGACTGTAAAGAACAAGTACCCGTTACCTAGAGTGGAGGATCTATTCGATCGGTTGCAGGGAGCTTCGATTTTCTAGAAGATAGATCTTCGATCCGGCTACCATTATTTGAAGATTAAGGATTCCGACGTGTATAAGACGGCCTTTAGGACTCGTTATGACCATTATGAGTTCTTGGTGATGCCATTTGGGTTAATCAATGATCCGACGCTCTTCATGGATCTCATGAACCATGTATTCAGTCGTATCTGGACCAGTTATTCATCATTTTCATTGATTACATACTTATTTATTCAAAGAGCAGAGATAAACATGGTTAGCACTTGCAGACAGTGCTAGGAGTTTTGAGGGAGCATAAGCTTTATGCAAAGTTAAGAAAGTGCGAGTTTTGGCTAGAGATGGTTGCTGTTCTGGTCACATTATTTCTAGCAGAGTAGTGAAGGTTGATTCGTCTAAGGTATAGGCAGTCAGAGAGTGGTCAGTGCCAAAGAATGCATATGAGATTCACAGTTTTCTAGGCCTGGTAATTTTTTACAGGAAATTCATCAAGGGCTTTTCTTGTATTGAAGTACCCTTGACTACACTGACGAAGAAGAACACCAAGTACATTTGGAGTCCAAAGTTTCAGAGAAGTTTTGGCTCCTTGCAAGCTCTCATTTCAGCATCTTTCTTAGCTATGCCATCAGAACAGGGGTGCCTATATGCTTTACCTATGCGTCTAAGTCAAGCTTAGGTGCAGTATTGATGCAGAATGACAGATTCATAGCCTATGCTTCTAGACAGCTTAAAGTGCATGAGAAGAAATATCCGACGGATGATCTTGAGCTGACAGAAGTTGTATTTGAACTCAAGATTTGGAGGAACTACCTGAATGGGGAGAAGTGCAAGATCTTCACACACCATCAGAGCCTTGAGTACTTTTTCATGCAGAATGAACTGAATATGGCAGAAGAGATGGCTAGATTTGATGAAGGACTAAAATTGTGAGATTATCTACCACCCGAAAAAAGCTAATGTCTCTGAGTAAAAAGACTAAGTTATAGCTCATTTTCTGGTTTCCGAGACATTACAGTGGGAGATTCATAATTTTAGGTTGGATGTTTTACCGCAGTGCGATCATCGAAACTGAATTCTATAACCATATAGGCTACTCTAGAAGACCGCATTCATAGAGTTCAGGCCAATAACGAGCAATCAAAGAAGTGGAGGTTGATGGATGAGGCCAAGGGCAGTGGACTTACGTTGTGAGCGATGGGATTGTGAAGTACAAGGGCCGATTTTTGGTTCCTTTGGGGGATACACTGAGAGAGTTGATCATATCAGGGGCTCATACAACACCCTATTCCATTCACCCTGGGAGCACGAAGATGTACAAGGATCTACAACAATTGTATTGGTGGCCGGGCATGAAGTGCGACATCAATCGCTTTGTGTCCGAGTGTTTTACATGCCAACATGTCAAGGCCGAGCATCAGGGGCCAGCTGGAACTGAGGCCACTCCCCATTCCCGAGTGTAAATGGGATGACATATCGATGGAAATATTGGTGATTGACGAGGACAGTCAGAGGCTCGAATTCTATTTGGGTGATTGTGGAACGTCTTACAAAGTCAGTGCACTTCTTGATAGTTAAGACACATTCACCATGAAATAGTATGTCGAATTGTATATCCGGAGATTGTCAAACTATATAGGATACCAGCTCGATTGTATCAGACAGAGACACTCGCTTTACATCAGTATTTTTTAGGATTATTCCCGTTTCATTGGGGACAAAGCTACAGTTAAGCCCTTCTTTCATCCTCACTGATGGAAAAACAGAGAGGGTGAACCAGGTACCAGAGGATCTACTGAGAGCTTGCATTATTGACTTTCATGGGAGTTGGGAAGCCAAGATACCTCTAGTAGAGTTCACCTATAACAACAGTTTCCAGGCCTCCATCGCCATGACACCTTATGAAATGCTTCATGGGAGGAAGTGTAGATCATCCATACACTGGGATGAGGTGGCTAAGAGAGCAGATTTGGGTCCAGAATTGTTCAACAAACGATAGCTACAGTGCTTCAGATCAGGGATAGGATGAGAACCACGCAGATTCTATAGAAGAGTTGTGCATACCGGAGGAGGATAGATTTGGAATTTGCAGTCGGGGACCATGTCTTTGTAAGGGTAGCTCATATGAAGGGTGTGATGAGATTTGGGAGCAAAGGGAAGCTAGCACCCAGATACATAAGGCCATTAAAAATCCTCGATAGATTGGGACACTATCATATCGTGGCGCTCGACCTCCGAGTCTGTCTACATTGCACAATGTCTTCTATGAGGCTCTCGACAAATCAGGTTGGATTAATCAGCTTGGAATGGATCAGATCGGGACTGAGCTGATCTGAGTGGAATAATTTGGGTGTGAGCTGAATTGTTAGAATAGCGCTAAGATGATCTTAATGGATCAGTCGGGTGTGTGCTGATCTGATTACGCTGTGCTGATATAGTAGCATTGAGCTAGATTGTGTAACGCGTGCTGTTAAGAGCTGGAAGTCAGCTTAGAGGAGACTTTGACATCCCGAGCAAGAGGTCATCTTAGAGGTTCATGCTGATCTGTTTTCACTATAGATCAATTCAGGGGTTTTTGTGCTGAGGTACTTATACTATGTAATAAGTTATAAACTCAAGTGTTAGCCATTTTCTTTGGACAAGTGATATCGTGTATCTTGAGAGCCCGAGCTGATACCCTTTGAAACCCTTGTCACTGTTCATCCGACCCATATATTTTTCCGATAGCTGGAGATTGACTGCTTAGTTTGGAGTAAGGTTGGAACCATTGGAATCCTCTCTCCAAACCCGTCTTTTCCCGACCAGTTTTGAGTTCCGTGGTTAGCCGAAGAAGAGAGCGTGACATTAGCTAAGTCGTGCTGTGTTTTTCAAACTTAGACCGATTGGCTCTTCATTTCAGGTAACTATGAGCCGTGAGTGATAGTTTTCATCCCTAGATTTATTTTGAGAGCAGTATTGTTAGCTTTGGTGTTGTTTGAGCAAGTTTTGAGCTTGTTAGCTCATGGACAGTTCAGGCGTAGTTCTCCGAGCTGTTTTATTTCTGATTTTGAGAAAATTGTGATCTACTGTAGTTGTTTTTGGGTTGTAGGGAGCCCCGAAATTTGAAGCTTCCCAACCGATTGGTAGACTTTGGAGCTTCTGCTGTGATTTCTCCATCCCATTCGGCCAGTGTGCTAGTTGAGGTATTGTTGGTAAGAAGTTGCGAGGTACAGATGGAACAAGTATTTACAGCCTTCGTAGAGTCTGAATTACATGCTATAAGTGTTAGAGTAGGTGCCCATCTAGCCAACTGTTGGTAGTGGATTTTTTGACTCTACTGTAAACACGATCTTTATTCATATAAGTTACATTTACATGGCATTCTTTAGCTTTTCTTTTATTACACAAAATTTTTGGATAATAACTTGAATGCACTGTAGTGTATGTTAGATGTGATAGTAGATTTTATGGCTATCATGAAACACATCTAATATAGTCACTATGTGTTTTAAACGAGTTCCTAGTCATTTCAATTTCAAAAATGATTCTCTTTTCATGAACAATCTGCTCTGATACCACTTGTTAGAACGGGAAACAACACGGGGAGGGATACATGCGATTTGAAAGATGAAGATCACAGAGTTGCAATACCTCAGGTTCTTGAAAATTAAATATTGAGCATCGAGACGTATATCAGATCTAGTATAAAAAACAAGACGGAAAATATTTGATATATTCTCTACGATTAAAAACTGAAAGCTGTTGGTTTTAAAACATGCGACGCACAAGATAATGAATATATGATGAAAGCTATAAAGAACTCATCTGAGATTTGTTTATGGAAGTTCGGAGCTGAATCTCCTACATCTCCCATTCTTCCAAATTGGAAGGCTCTACTAGAAGAATTTGAACTTACAGCATCTGTACAGATCCACCTCAATTGGGACTTACCCACTGCCCAAAGCTGAGACTCCTAGACTCTTCTACACACCAGCTCGCAAGCTGTGTGAACCGCATCAGTAGTAACTTGTTTAACGTCTTTGTTCAAAGACGACAAACAATAAGTTTTACGTCACCGTGCCAAGACAAATTTGATGTGATTTGGGGTATGATTCACTCAACTAATCATTCAACTCTTGGCTCTCAAATATGTGAGTGAATCTTATGTGTGAGAAATATATCAATTAAGTGTATAAATTCTCAAATTCTTCCTCACACACTAGGAAGTGTTTCTTCCAAAGCTGATAGGCTCAGCGGTCGAATTTTACGATTAAGCTCCTCTGATCTGATAGTCATATGCGTCACTCCATATCTGTTTTCTTCTCATGGCAACGACTCTGTTTTTCTTTTCAATCTCACTCGTCTTCTTGTCGTTGTTTCTTTTCTCTCGTCTCTCGTTCACCATTCTTCATCAGTTCAGCTTACATATATATAGCCTCAGGTCTAATGTTACCGTTGGACACAAACTCTTAGCCGTTGAAAAGCTTCTGTAAATTTTTCGACTTTGTTTCCATGTTGTCATTTCATCGTACATAGGTAGGTGTGAGGACTATAAATCTATTAAGTAAGATTTAGTGGCTAATCAGATTTTGAATTAAGATTTGTCACGGAATTGTGATTTCTGGGTGCTCAGATTTAGACGTAGGGTGATCAGCAGTGAGAATGGTGATCGAGTGAGATCTGCGTCGAATTTGGAGTTCAGTAGTTGCATTTCCCATCGGGAAATGATTCCAGTGGTAATTCAGACTTGAGGTTCATCCTAGGAGAAGATAGGCCAGCAGCGTTCTTACGTGGGGTCTAGAGAGCGTTCAGATGTTGGTATTCAGTATTAGCGTGAACAGATGTCAACGATAGTCAACGCAGGTGCGAGAAGTTGCCACGTGTTGGTCAACACATCTGAGTTGACTGCTGGTTGTTAACGCTATTCAGATGTTGCTAGCGAGGGAGAGAGATCTGTTCAGATGTTGCTAGCAAGGGAGAGAGATCTGTTCAGATGTTTCTAGCGAGAGATCTGTTTCAACTGTGGAAGCTATGCTACGTCGTTTTGATTAGTTGGTGCGACGTTGTTTGCCGTGGAGTTAGTAACTCGTTTAGACACCTGAACCATATCAGCATAGCCAGTTGAGGGCAAAAGCTGGAGTCAGATTTGAGAGGACTTTTGCCTTAGTATAAGCAGAGATCTGAATTGCTTAGAACAGTAGTGATTCGAGGATTTATATACCAAGTGCTGTTCAACACTTAGTGTATTTGAACTCGATATTCCTCATCGTTTTCTTCAGTAAACCCTCGATAGTTACCGTTCATTTGAACCCTTCTCCGGTATATTGCCGTCAATTTCCGCCGTTGTTTGGAGCGAGATTGGTGACGCTGAGCTCGTCTTGAGTAGCTCTTTCGATTGATACCAGTTAGGAATCCCGGTTCGACGTTGGAGAGGGAACGCGAAGAAGCTGTCAGTTGGTGTGTTTTCGCGACAGTTGAGTAGAGCGTTCTCCTGTGCGTGTGAGCTTCTGGGTAAGTGTTCCTTGCTGTTTTGAGTTTAGTTCTGGCTGTTAGAAGCTGCTTTGCTAGGTAGAACCAGATATGGGTTCTGACCGTAGGTATTAATCTTGAGAAATGCAGCTGTGAACAAAGATATGAGATCTCCTTAACAGATTTGAGCTCCAGGGAAGTCCCTGCTGTGTTGGACGTGACCAGCGAGGTAGAAATTTTGAGCAGGCTGAAATTGCCGTGCCTGGTGAGATATGTTGAGGTAGAATTTGAGAATTGAAGGTATGAGTTGAGCTTTTGTTAACGGCTTAGAGATAGCGTGCTAGTATTTGAGGCATGAAATCTGTGCTATGTGAATTCTGTGATTTCGTGATAGTTTGATTGAATTGATATGCCCTGTTTACGTAATTTATGCATGTTGAAATCAGATTTGAATTTCATGGCATTGATGCATACATATTGAGCCATTGATCGATTGAGAACCTGAGATAGAGCCACGTTGTGACCGGCAGACAGATGTGTCGTTCCTGAAAGGTTCAACGCTATCATCGGAGTGGTGATCAACTAATTGGTTGTGTCTGAAAACCACCGAGTTACGTAATTTATGCATGTTGAAATCAGATTTGAATTTCATGGCATTGATGCATACATATTGAGCCATTGATCGATTGAGAACCTGAGATAGAGCCACGTTGTGACCGGCAGACAGATGTGTCGTTCCTGAAAGGTTCAACGCTATCATCGGAGTGGTGA
>KV006940.1:14878-28084 GCA_001598015.1 Dorcoceras hygrometricum
CAGCTGATCTTCTTCGCTCCAGCTCCAGCTACGCTTCTTCTTCTAAGCTCCTTGAATGGCGACTGTTGATAGATTCATCAACAGTACAATTATATCAACGACTGCTAACAGATTCGTCAGCAGTACTTATAACTTGAATATTCTTCTTCTCCAGCAAGCTTCTTAATACATGATCCAGCTGGTTCGCTTCGCACTTTAGCTCTTCAGCTGGTTGTTATCATTCCAGCTGGATTATCATGCTCCAGCTGATTTCTTGGCCTCCGCCTGATTACCAAACAACTGAATCAACTCTGGACGTCTCCATCGCTAATTCAACTGCTGATTCCATGAACACCAAACCAACTGCTGATCGATAATATTGCGAACCAACTGCCTGGACAAATATAGCTGCTGCTGATTGTCTTCTTCGATACATAGAATCTGCACACTTAAGTAGAATTGTTAGAATCACAATAAAAGGTTTTGTGTAATTCAAAACTTAATCAGGATCTGTCAAAACAGATCCAACAATCTCTCCCTTTTTGATTTACACAAAACCTCAAATCAACGATGCATGTTCTAACAATTCTCTCCCTTTTTGTGGGAATCAAAAAGAGAGTGAACTGCTGGTCTTCCCGATTTAAAACAAAAGCTCTCCCTACACTGTTACAGCAAAAACAATGTAACAGCAGGAGTTTTAATCTTTAAAAATCAAAAACAACTTTGGGAAGCACCGTATGCAACAATTATATGATTTTGAAAACAGAACTGATGCATAACTCAAAATTATAAACGACAGTGACGCCACTCTCCCTGTCTTTTATAACATGAGCTCAAATCATTTTTAAAACTTCAAAATTTTGCATCAGCTGGAATCCGCGAAAACAGAACAATTTTAAAATACATCAGAGCATACAAATATTTCAAATAACACGTGCTACTGAGTTGCTTAAATATATGAAGAACCAGTACAGAGAACAGCTCAGATTTTTCATTCTTCTATCTCGCCCCATGTGCTTGTCACTGAGCCTCGCTCCAAGTGATCTTACAGCACAACGAAAATAGAAGCTTGGCATCTGCCCGAGACTCGCGCATCCCGACAGTTCATCAAGCGAAAAACCGGTTCTATATAAAAACAGATCTGGCCTTCATAAAATAAGTTTCTCAAAACATTTAAAGCATTAAAAACATAGCACATGTGTTTTAAAATCAGTGCTCGTTCAAGAACAAACCTGCTCTGATACCACTTGTTGGTCCGAAATGAAGGATCAAAAAGATAGCCAGCGCTGATTTGACAAACAGTAAAAATTTTGCGCCGCTATAAACGAGCTGCAATAGCTCAAGGTTCTTGAACATATAAAATACAAATAGCACCGGAAACAGATCTGGTATGATTTAAAAATCATGCGGAAACACCAGAACTGAATCCTTAGTATTTTAAAACGATTCAAACAGATTTAAATCATGCGGAAAATACCAGAACTGAATCCTATATTTTAAAACAACTCAAACAGATTTATGTACAACATAAATCTGTTCAAGACTCGTGTGCTTGTGTGCTGCTGAAATGTGATGCTAAGTAAATAGTCTGCTGAAATGCGTGCGTGCTGATTTATGCTTATGCGTGTATGCGTGCTAAAGTAAATGCTTGCTGAATGAATAACAGAACACGATACACAGCATATTTGTTTATGGAAGTTTGGATATCAACATCCTACATCTCCCCTTCTTCCACCTCGGAAGGATCCACTATTTCTCAAATGCACAACAGCCTCAACTGTGTGACTGACTACATACACAAGAGTTTTACGTCTTCATGCTTGGACGGGAACTATGAACATATTTCGAGATTCATTCACACATAGATGTGAATGAATCCGGGTGTGTGAGATTGCTACAATGAACGCTCAACTCTCTGTTTTTCTCACACATGAGGGAACTGCTCTAACAAGCTAATCTAGACTTAGCAATCAACACTCGTGAAAAACTCCTCTCTAATGGCGGTTGATTGCTTCGTCTATCTCTCTATTTTTCCCTCTGTTGGTGCACTGTATATTCAATGTAATTCTACCACAGTATGTAGTCGCACCAACTGGTTACTCGAACTCGTCTACCTTCTTCAATGGGCGTTGCCTCGAATATATAGCCTCTGTAGAATTCTTCCCGTTGGAAAGCTTCCAAAACTACTCAGCGCTTTAGATGGCTATCTTGTCTTCTTTCTATTTTAGTGCAACGCTCCTCTGTAAAGTACCGACAAGGGAACAGTACTTGTGTCCTTTTCTTTTGCAGGCTTCTGTCGCTTTCGCTATTTTGAATTGAGCTCAGCAGTTGACATCCAACTTTGATAATTCGTCAACTGCTTCGCTGCTGATTTATCACCACGACTGCTGCACTTTGCTCCTTCTTCAATTCTTTGCGCCTGGGAACCAAGTCGACTGAATATGCAAAGCTTGCGACTGGTTGAGTAGCAACAGCTGATTCAAATAAGCTCTCGACTGGATGCTGCTGTTGCTTGCGTCTGGTTCATCAAATACTGCGTCTGGAAATCTTCTTTAACAATAATAGATTTATCTTCTTGCGACTGGATGTCTTTGCGTTGCGACTGGACACTGTAGCTTCGACTGCTGAAATAACAACGCAAAGTCTTCCTGCTGAATCTTCATCGCAAGAGCAAAACGCTGTCGTATCAACATATGTAAACGACATCGTTTTGCAATCGCTATCTTCAAATAGCATCTGCTGATTGCACTGTAGCTTGCGACTGGATGTCTCCTCTACGACGTCGCTTCTCTTGCGTCTGGATGCAAGCTACCTGCTGATTCTTGCGACTGGTCTCTCAAGCCATCTGCTGAATATGATGACGTCACCGATGACGTCATCAGCACTAATCCATCTGCTGAATATCAACACGACGTCGCTTCTCCTCTCGCGCTTTGCTTCATCTGCTGAAAGCCATCTGCTGATTGTGATGACATCAAGGCTGATGTCATCACAGCTCATTCCATATCTAGCGCCTCTCTTCTCATCTGCTGATATCCAACTGTAGCTTCCTGCTGAACTTCTTCGTTCCAGCTCCATCTACGCTTCTTCTTCTTCTTGAATTGCGACTGTTGATAGATTCATCAACAGTACTTATATCAACGACTGCTAACAGATTCGTCAGCAGTACTTATAACTTGAATCTTCTTCTTCTCCAGCAAGCTTCTTAATACATGATCCAGCTGGTTCGCTTCGCACTTTAGCTCTTCAGCTGGTTGTTATCATTCCAGCTGGATTATCATGCTCCAGCTGATTTCTTGGCCTCCGCCTGATTACCAAACAACTGAATCAACTCTGGACGTCTCCATCGCTAATTCAACTACTGATTCCATGAACACCAAACCAACTGCTGATCGATAATATTGCGAACCAACTGCCTGGACAAATATAGCTGCTGCTGATTGTCTTCTTCGATACATAGAATCTGCACACTTAAGTAGAATTGTTAGAATCACAATAACAGATTTTGTGTAATTCAAAACTTAATCAGGATCTGTCAAAACAGATCCAACAATTAGTGCCCGTAACATCGCACCCGTAATGTAGTGCGCAGCAAATTGCTTAAAACTTAGTATTCGTGAGCAGCGGGCCATGGACCCGGAAAAGAACCGGCGTAAGTTTTGTTCATTTGACAGCTGGGGAGCTTCAGCCTACTCGCACGAAGCTCTCTCCGAGATCTACACGGACGCGCCCAGGTCAAGGAGCATCAACGCTCGGATTCCAACCCGAAGACTGACCTTCGGTCCAATCTTCCTCCGGTGGTCGACAGACCGAGGTCGCACCTCGTGCGGGGAATCGGAACGGAGTTTCACCCTCATTCCCTGTTCATACGGATTCTTCGAGTACCATGACGTGGTTCTATATGCGCGGGACGATTGCGACCTAGAGCCACCCGAAGGTAATGAAGAACATGGAAAAGGGAAATAGTCGCGCAAAAGGGGGTGCAACACGAGGACTTCCCAGGGAGTCACCCATAATAGTACTGCTGTGGCCCAAGAACGCTTAACTTCGGAGTTCTGATGGGATCTGGTGCATTAGTGCGGGTATGATCGCACCCGCAAAGTTGCACGCAACAAATTCCTTTCTACGTAGGATTCGTGAGCAGTGGGCCGTGGACCCGAAAAAGAACGGGCGTAACTTTTGATCCGTTGACAGCTGCGAGAGCTTCAACTTACTCGCATTAAGCCCTCTCCGAGATCTACAGGAGTGCACCTAGATCAAGGAGCGTTGACACCCGGATTTCAACCCGAAGACCGACTTCCGGGCCCATATTCCTCCGGTGGTCGACAGACCGAGGCTACACCTCGTGCGGGGAACCAGAACGACGTTTCACCCTTGTTCCTGGTTCATATGGATTCTACAATTACCGTGATGTGGTTCTATATGCACGGGACGATCGCGACCGAGAGGTCTCGCCAAACACGCTTAACTCGCCAAACACGCTTCTTCGGAGTTCTGATGGGATATGGTGCATTAGTGATGGTATGATCATCGGCAAGGTAGCACGCAGCAAATTGCTCTTTGTGTAGGATTATAGTGCTGCGGCCCGTGGACCCGGCAAAGAACGGCGTAACTTTGAATTTCATTGACAGCTGCGGGAGCTTGAGCCTTCTTGCACGAAGCTCTCTCCGAGATCTATTGGGGCAAGACCCGATCAAGGAGCGTCGACGCCCGATTACAACATGGAGACCGAATTCCGGGACCATTGTCCTCCGATAGTCGACAGACCAAGGCCGCACATCGTGCGGGGAACCAGAACGACGTTCACCCTCGTTCCCGGTTCATGCGGATTCTCCGAGTACCTTGACGTGGTTCTATATGCGCGGGAAGATCGCGACCGAGAGCCGCCCGAAGTTAATGACGAACATCGAAAAGGGAAATTGCCGTGCAAAAGGGGTGCAACACGAGGACTTCCCAGTGGGTCACCCATCCTAGTACTGCTTGTCCAAGCATGCTTTACTTCGAAGTTCTGATGGAATCCGGTGCATTAGTGCTTGTATGATCGCACCCGCAAGGTAGCGCGCAGCAAATTGCTTTCTACATAGGATTCGTGAGCTGCGGCCCATGGACCCGGCAAAGAACGTGCATAACCTTTGATCCGTTGACAGCTGTGGGAGCTTCAGCCTGCTCGTGCAAAGCTCTCTCGGAGATCTACAGGTGTGTGCCCCTGTAAAGGTGAGTCGACGCATGGATTACAACCCCGAGACCGACTTCCGGGCCATCTTCCTCCGGTGGCAGACCGAGGCCGCACCTCGTTCAGGGAATCGGAATGGCGTTTCACCCTCGTTCCCGGATAATACGGATTCTCCGAGTACCATGATGCGGTTCTATATGCACGGGACGATCACGACCGAGAGCCGCCCGAAGGTAATGACGAACACGGAAAAGGGAAATAGCCGCGCAAAAGGGGGTGCAACACGAGGACTTCCCAGGGGACCACCCATCCTAGAACTGCTCTCGCCCAAGCACGCTTAACTTCAGAGTTCTGATGAGATCCGGTGCATTAGTGCTGATATGATCGCACCCACAAGGTAGCACGCAGCAAATTGTTTTCTACGTAGGATTTGTGAGCAGCGGCCCGTGGACCCGGCAAAAAACGAGCATAAATTTTTATCCATTGACAGCTGCTGGAGCTTCAACATGCTCGTGGGAAGCTCTATCCGAGATCTAAAGGGGCACGACCCGGTCAAGGAGCGTCGACGCCCGGATTCCAACCTGGAGACAGACTTCCGAGCCCATCTTCCTCCGGTGGTCGACAGACCTAGGCGGGGAACCATAATGGCGTTTCACCCTCGTTCCCGGTTCATACGGATTTTTCGAGTACCATGACGGGGTTCTATATGCACGGGACGATCTCGACCGAGAGCTGTCCGAAGGTAATGACGAACACGGAAAAGGCAAATAGCCGCGCAAAATGGGTGCAACACGAGGACTTCTCTGGGAGTCACCCATCCCAGTACTGCTCTCGTCCAAGCATGCTTAACTTCGTAGTTCTGATGGGATCCGGTGCATCAGTGCTGGTATGATCGCACCCGCAAGGTAGTGCACAGCAAATTGCTTTCTACGTAGGATTCGTGAGCAGCGGCGCGTGGACCCGGCAAAGAACAAGCATAAATTTTTATCCGTTGACAGCTGCGGGAGCTTCATCCTTCTCGCGCGAAGGTCTCTCCGAGATCTAAAGCGACGCATCCTGATCAAGTATCATCGATGCCCGGATTCCAACCCGGAGACCAACTTCCGGGTCCATCTTCCTCAGATGGTCGGCAGACCGAGGCCGCACCTCGTGCGGGGAACCAGAACAGCGTGTCACCCTCGTTCTTGGATCATACGGATTCTCCGAGTACCATGACGCGGTTCTATATGCGTGGGACGATCGCGATCGAGAGCCGCATGAAGGTAATGACGAACGTGGAAAAGGGAAATAGCCGTGCAAAAGGGGGTGTAACACGAGGACTTCCCAGGGGGTCACCCATACCAGTAGTGTTCTCTCCCAAGCACGCTTAATTTTGAAGTTCTGATGGGATCCGATACATTAGTGCTCGTACGATCGCACCCGCAAGGTAGCGCGCAGCAAATTGAATTCTACGTAGGATTCGTGAGCAGTGGCACGTGAACCCGACAAAGAACAAGCGTAAATTTTGATCCGTTGACAGCTGCGGGAGCTTCAGCCTGCTCACGCGAAGTTCTCTCCGAGATATATACATGGGAGCGCCCCAATCAAAGAGCGTCGACGCCCGAATTCCAACCCGGAGACCGACTTCCGGGCCCATCTTCCTCTGGTGGTCGAAAGACCGAGGCCGCAACTCGTGCGGGGAACCGGAACGGCGTTTCACCCTCGTTCCCATTTCATACGGATTCTCCAAGTACCGTGACGCGGTTCTATATGCACGGGACGATCTCGACCGAGATACGCCTCGAAGGTATGACAAACATGAAAAGGGAAATAGCCTCCCAAAGGGGGTGCAGCACGAGAACTTCGCATGGGGTCACCCATCCTAGTAGTGCTCTAGTCCAAGCACGCTTCACTTCGGAGTTCTGATGGGATCCGGTGACCTAGTGCTGGTAAGATCGCACCCGCAAGTTAGCATGCAACAAATTGCTTTCTACATAGGATTCGTGAGCAGCGGTCCGTTGACCGGAAAAGAATGGGCGTAACTTTGATCCGTTGACATCTGCGGGAGCTACAACCTGCTCACGCGAAGATCTCTTCGAGATCTGCAAGGGAGCGTCCCGATCAAAGATCATCAATGCCCGGATTCCAACCCGGTGACCGACTTCCGGGCCCATCTTCCTCTGATGGTCAGCAGACCGAGGCCGCACCTCGTGCGGGGAACCGGAACGGAGTTTCACCTTCGTTCCTGGTTCATACGGATTCTCCGAGTACCATGACGCGGTTCTATATGCACGGGACGATCGCGATCGAGAGCCGCCCGAAGGTAATGACGAACACGGAAAAGGGAAATAGCCGCGTAAAATGGGGTGCAACACGAGGACTTCCCAGGGGGTCATCCATCCTAGTAGTGCTCTTGCCCAAGCACGCTTACTTCGGAGTTCTGATGGGATCCGGTGCATTAGTGCTGGTATGATCGCACAATGACAAACTGATCAAGGTACGGTTTAAATACTCGATTCATGAGATCCATGAAGACCGTTGGCGCATTAGTCAATCTAAAGGGCATCACCAAGAACTCGTAGTGGCCATAGCGAGTCCTAAAAGTCATGTTATGCACATCTAATTCTCCCACCTTCAGCTTATGCTAGCCAGAGTGGAGATCTATTTTTGAGAATATTTAAGCTCCCTGCAACTGATCAAAGAGATGCTCCACTCGAGGCAATGGGTACTTATTCTTGACAGTCACTGCGTTCAACTCCCTATAATCAATAAAAAGTCGCATACTACCATCCTTCTTCTTCACAAAAAGAACAGGTGCACCCCGTGGGGAAACACTAGGGAGAATGAACACCTTGTCTAGCAGCTCCTGAATCTGCTCCTCAATTCTTTCATCTCGGTAGGAGCAAGACGATACGGTGCCTTAGAGATTGTCCTTGCAGCAACTCAATAGAAACTCCACCTCTCGCTCCAGTGGAACTCCAGCAATGTTCTCGGGGAAAACGTTGGTGTACTCTCGAACTACATCCACGTCTGACAGCGAAGGGCCCTCCGGTAAGGTAGTTGCCTTAATGCTGGATAATAATGATGGACAACCACCATCAATGAGCTTCCTCTCCTGTAAGAATGATATGAGTTTAGGGTTCCTCATGTATCGCGCTGCCGTGAAAACAAATTATTCCCCTCCAGTGGATCTAAGCCGCACTGTCCTGTCCTGGAATTCAATTACTGCATGGTGTCCAGACAGCCAGTCCATCCCGAGAATGATGTCAAACTCCGACATCAGAAATACGATCAAATCTGCAAATACTGTATAGTCTTGCAGCGCCATCTCAAGATTCTGGATGATGTTGGCTATACGCACTAATAATTGCTCCGACAAACTCTCCCAATCAATACCCATCTGTCGCACGAACTTATCCGAGATAAACGAGTGTGTCGCCCCTGAATATAATAGAGCTCTGGTGGCTACTCTTAATACAACTACTCTACCTGTGATCATTTCAGTGTCCAGGTCAGCCTCCTCTTCCTGCATCATATACACTCTCCCTGTAGCAGGCTGCTTCAACTGTGGGCACTGGAAAGACAGGTGTCCCGGCTGTTTGCACTTGAAACAGACTCCAACTCCCACTAGGCACTTTCTAGGATGCTGGCGTCCGCAATTTTGGCAGGTGGGTTTCTCCACTAGGACCCCAGGCTTTGTAGTCTGCTGATTTTGGGGTGTCCCAGCCGCGGGCATTGATGTCCCTTGTCCTTGCTGCCTTGGTGGTCCGAAAAATGGCCTCTTGGCCTGTGGTTACTGATGAGGCTGAGGCTAGAATGGTCTGTAGGATCCACCATCAATACGTCCCTGCGAGTGGTGGGGCTCAAGCATCTAAGAAATTTTGTAACTTTTCTGCATGGTCATTGGCAATGAGAGGTGAGAAGTGGCACCTTCCATCAAACTTCTTGACGTACTCGGCAACCGTCATGTCTCCCTGCCATAGATTCCTGAACTCCCGCTTCAATTTGGCTTGCACGTGAAATAATTTTCATAGAAATGTCAGTTCCGGTGCTCCTAATCACAGATTAGGCACACAAAACATGGTAGCTTAAAAAGTGGATAAAATTTTTGCATTTTAGCTTGACTGAAAATATATCATTCAAAATAAGGTCATACTCAAAATACAGACTTTAACTTGAAGGTCAATCCAAAAAATCTCAATATGAATATATACATGCAACTCCAATCGAATAAACAACACAAATACACAGGGCATCCCTGGTAATGACTCGAATAAGCATATATGTATATGTGTGTGTGTGTGTGTATATATATATATATATATATAAGTTGTAACTCAACGCCTGGGACTCCACCAGCTGACTCAATGCTCGGACCAATTGATATACCTGCAAAGGACTGCAATGGCCAACCACACGGCCAAAGAAGATCCAAGGGAAACACATGTTGGCGCAGCTGCGGATCCGGATCCCACTCCCGAGGCGCAGCGGAAGATTTAAAATTGGAGCCCGGGAACGGTCAATACACCTATAAAATTGAAGAAAAACATTCAAATAATGTTCAGAACAGTACCTTTCTAGCGTCTAGGCGCCTGGCTCCGACCAATTTCACGGGGAAATTGACACTTCAATGGTTTATCGATTTCGTCCTCCTAATCCGGTCCACGACCGGAATCTCAATTCCTTCTCCGGTTTGCACTAGAAAACTGACGCAAGTTTCACGGACGGAATCTCCTCACCGGAACGATTGGAACAAATTCCGATGATGGCGGCGGGCGGCGACGGCGGCGGCGGGGAGGAGAGGAGAGGATGGGAGAAATTTATAAGTTAAGGAGCTTTTGGTGTGTTTCAAATGAATACCCCAGGAGAGGAGAGGAAGGGAGAAATTTATAAGCTGAGGAGCTTTTGGTGTGTTTCAAATGAATACCCCAGGGCCCCTATTTATAGATTTTCCATGGGCTTGAACCAGCTTAATGGGCTTGGGTCGAGCCCATGCCCAGGGTGCACATTGGTTTCAAGTCCATCACTGTGGCTCCATCATAATCTCGATCGACGATCAGATCCGACCGATCTACACAGTTTACAAAACTGAGCATTATGATGTGAAAACAATTTTTAGGACCACCTAATCCAAAATAGCAGTTTGGCCCATGTAAGCTTTAAGGATAGTCAAACTAGTCCAAATTTAGGGAAATTTCATTTTGACCCTATCTAATTTTAGGAAGTCGCACTTCCATCCTTCCTCCTACTATACTCAACAAATTGAGCTTAATTTCCGTACGGGAATTGAGAAACCAGTACTTGTGTGACCCTCAATGGTTCAGGGATACAGCTAGCCGTGGGCTCACAACATTTGTGACTCCGAAACCACATTTTCGGACTAACCCATCGGATCATGGTAAAGCGTCTGCAACATCGCCCCATGATCCCATAGGCATCACTGATAGTGACTGCAAGAACCAGTCAGTCATGGTTAGCGTACAGTATGGTCCTTTCAACTCATATATCCCGATCGAATCAACGAACATTGGTAAATCGAGAGTCGTTAGATATTTGATAGCCATGCATACATCTTGGAGATCAAATATTGACATCATGTGTGTTACTACGCAAACCCATTTATCCAAAACATATCTAGTACTCTGGCCAGAGATTTGTCACACTATTATCTCCTCAGACAGCATAGGATATCCACGCACAAGGCCGAGCGGTGAATCCTCGACAACAAAGCAACGACTCCTACATGCATCGGGACCTCACCCAACCCCGCCATCTGATGACCCCAACTGAGTCGGTAAACGGGTGAAAGTTAGGCACCTATAATTTAGAGCCTCAATGACGTTTCGAGTAATGAGGGCTAATCTGTACAACCAAGACCTCGGACTTAATCCACTCGACAAATGATAACCACTTGGAAAGTCCGAACGAGGGTAGTTCGATAGATCACCAGGTCACTATCCATTTGCATGCTCAGAACGTCACTATGTTCCCTACCAATGAAACGTGGTACTTCACATCGCAGATGCTAGTCTCAAACTCAGGCGGCCTTATCCTCATTTTGACGGCCCAATAAACTAGGAACAATTTTAGAATACACAGTGACTATTAGATGTGTTTCATGATATCCATCATATCCACTATCACATCTAACATACACTATGGTACATTATAGGTCTTTATCCAACACAATTGTTAACATTATAAAAATAATGAAGATAAAGAATGCCATAAAAGAATACGAATTTCATAAATAAAGATCGTTTTACATAGAGTCAACAAGAACCCACACGCCACAATTTGAATAGTTGGGAACCTACTCTAACAATCTCCCACTTGTCCTAAAGCCAACTGCTCATCAGACGTAGTCCCATTGTTTCACGATGTCTTTCAAACAACGGTCCTGGCAAGGGCTTCGTAAGTGGATCAGCAATGTTGTCTGCAGAGGCGACTCTCTCAACTGCAATGTCACCTCTAGCCACAATATCCCGGATTATGTGGTATTTTCTCAGTATATGTTTGGATCTTTGGTGAGACCTAGGTTCCTTTGCTTGTGCAACGGCACCTGTGTTGTCACAGTAACCGGGACTGGACCAACTCCCTCAGGGATTACGCCCAACTCTTGGACGAAATTCCTTATCCAAATATCCTCTTTAGCTGCAGCTGATGCCGCAATGTACTCAACCTCAGTGGTTGAATACGCGATGGTGTCCTGCTTGGAACTTTTCCAAGAGACAGCACCACCATTGAGCATGAATATAAATCCAGAGGTTGACTTCGAATCATCCACATCTCATTGGAAGCTAGAATCAGTGTAGCCCTCCAATTTCAGTTAACCACCCCCATAGACCATGAACATATTATTAGTCCTTCGTAAGTACTTAAGAATATCTTTCACAGCCTTCCAATGCATTTGGCCAGGGTTGGCTTGGTAGCGGCTCGTGACACTCAGATCGTATGCGACATCTGGTCTAGTTGAGATCATACCATACATAATACTACCTATTGCCGAGGCATATGGCACACGTGTCATACTCTCTATCTACTCATCAGTCTTTGGACACATAGACTTGGATAGAGTGACCCCATGGCACATAGGTAGTGTAATGCCCAGATATTTTATAGGCCACAAACTAGAAAGATATGAGATTGAGGGATTACAATGCTATATTATTTCGATCCAGGAATAGATTCAGTTTCAGATTTAATGTCTTACGTGATGATCAACCTATTCTTATATCTTGGGTTGATAACCAGATTTTAGAATGCAATAACAGTAGACGTCTAGTGGTTCCAGCAAGCCGATTGAATCCTTTTGTTTTAACTAAAACTGTTCGGTTTTCATATGCATTCTTTGGTTTAAAACAGAGCACGCTTCTTTCAGAATTTGGCATATTGAATTGAATGCGTTTCTTCCTTAGGCATTTACAAATCATATGAATAGGATCTTAAGCTGCTTCATGCATCATTATCTTCAAAACAAATTAGTTAAAGCGGTGCTCTATCTCTCAAGAAGCCGAACAAAATACTTTCAAAGTGTTTTAAAGGAAACAGGCGGTGCGCTAGGAGTTGCTGGATTCTCTTTCGTTATTGTGTTAAAGAATTCAGGCAAGTAACTCAGTTTCTTGCTCACTCAGTGAAAGCATATATTCAATTCTGTTTGCATGATTATATGATATTTTAAAGAAAGGAAGATGGCTTCGGCTGTTCTTCAAAAACCAGAAATTTTATGCTCTGTTTTATGAATGTTGCGTTTTACTGTATTTTGATTCAAGAGAAGTTTACAGAAAATGGTTTGATGATGTTCCTTTAGTTAGTTCTTGAGTTTTCTTCAGAAATTCCATCGAAGTAGCTTACAAGTAGCTTATTCGATCATTTCCAGAAATTTCTTCAGATATTTTGAATTCTTCAGACAAAGGAAAACCATCGTCATTCACCTGGTTAAGTCTGAAAACTGGTTCTTATACCACTACTGATATTGCTTTGTCGAAAATATTCTAAGTATAGATTTCAGCTATTGCTATTGTTTGAGTTTCAGTAGTTGCGATCAGCAGACGCACTATTTCATGTTCAGCTGT
>KV006940.1:57777-80359 GCA_001598015.1 Dorcoceras hygrometricum
CTTGTTGCTATCCAGTATAGCAGCAAGTGGATTTTTGATCGAAGACATAATGAAAGCAGTTTATACTGAAAAGAAAAACAGACATGCATTACCAACTATTTATGAAAAACGCTAAGACATAAAATATGGTCATTTAGTTTTATGAATTGCCCTCCCACTATTTTAACGATTTCACCACCCTCTAATGAATCGAGAAAGCAAGTTTCCTTAGTGGGTACACAGAGTCCAATCATGCAATCATGGTCCCGAATAATATCAGCCAACCATGACCCTCAAAAGGTAGAGCCCAATTGCAACAGGTGCAACCTCCATGTATTAACCTCACGTCCAGTAAGGGCCCAATAATATGACGCTGATTACTATCACGTGTCAAGATGACCCATCAATATTGAGTTGTGATGGACGGTCTCCTTAATGTCCCCAATAATATGAGCCAACGTTAAAGGGAGTTCCAACCAACTCACAGCAAGTGTCAATGACGTGTACAGCTTTTCGGCACACAGAACCCCCCCCAATAATATGAGCCGAGCTATGTATGCGGGTAGCATCGACGTACACCCATTGTTGATGGAAGACAGGAAATTTTAAACAATATTTAAATTCCCTTTAGTTTCATGATCTTATCATGAACCTTTTAATCTTGATATGAATTTTAAATCAAAATTAAAATGAGGGATTTTAATTTTGAAATTTGGTCTCAATAATTTTAAATCAAATTTAAAATCATGGATTCAACATATATATATCACATATATAATTGGGATGATCGATAAGCGAGAGCTATACGATCCGTGGTTGCTGAGCACGGATCTAGGTCCAATCCTAGGAGACATACAGTATGCAAATACAATCCTATTACATAAACTACCAGTTTTACAAGTCTTCGGCCTTCAATATCTTTGATCATCATCTCCACCATATTCAAAATTATCCTCCCACTAAGTCTAATATTTACATTTAAATAACCATGACAAATAAGGATACATTTTAAAGGGGTGGGAACGGGCCAAAAACCAGGCCCACTTTGAAATGAATTGAAAAATATTACAACCAAGAATTGTAAAACCTAGCATACACCTAACGCATTGGGCACGGCTCTCGATCATCTCAAACATTATCTATTCAATTATCTCAATTAATTGACATAAATAAAATAATCAAATCAAATTTGATTTTATTCAACAAAATCACATTTTAAATATAAAATCATATTTTATAAAAATCTTATTTTGTTATTTTAATTGCATCAATTTTGGGCTCTAAAAAATTTTAGGTCCAATATCTCAACATTTTCAAAAATTAATTTTGGTTCGACCAAAAAGCCCAATATCAAGTATTGGTCCAAAAACCTCTCTGGTCGCCCGGGACAGGCCCGGAAAAACCCTAGAATTCAAAAACCACAGCCGAATCTCTGCCCCGGAACCGCCGCACGGGCGGTGCCCCGCAGCCTGCACGCGTGCAGCAACCGTGCTGCACGCTGTGCGCGCCCCTGCACGCAACGTGTGCGCATGAGGGCGGACACCTGCGCGACCAGTTCGTGCAGGTGTTGCGGTGGTTGCGCGCACAACCGTGCGCGACGTGCGCGCATGGGTGCCAGCCAGCGGGCGCAACGCCCGCCGATCTGTGTGCGCCGGGCGTGCATGACAGGCACGCAAAGCCGGCTGCACCGTACGCGCGGGGCGTGCGCGACGGGCGCGCAACGCCCTCCGTAAAGTGCTCGCGGGGCGTGCGCGATGGGCACACAACGCCCGCCGCAACGTGCTCGCGGGATACGCGCAGGATCCCGCGATCTCCGCCGCGATTTGCGTGCGGCAGGTGCTCACGCCGTGCGCGATGGGCGCAAAACGGTAGGACGCGGCTCGCGCGCTGTGGTGTCGCGGCGGCATGCGGTCGGAATTTTTTATTTATTTTGAAAAACTGAGATCTGATGCAATTCAGGCAGAAATAGTGTATTGAAAGATCCGAGCCAAAGCTCTGATATCACTGTTGGCACAGTGGTGGATCCGGATCCCGCTCCCGGGGCTCTGCGGAAGATTTAAAATTGGAGCCCAGGAACGGTCAATACACATATACAATTGAATAAAAACATTCATAGAATGTTCAGAACAGTAGCTTGCTGGCGTCTAGGCGCCTGGCTCCTACCAATTTCATGAGAAAATTGTCACTTCAATGGTTGATCGATTTTGGCCTCCTAATCCGGTCCATTACCGGAATCTCATTTCCTTCGCCGGTTTGCACTAGAAAACCGACGAAAGTTTCACGGACGGAATCTTCTCGCCGGAATGGTCGGAACAAATTCCGATGACGGCAGCAAGCGGCGGCGGCGGGGAGGAGAGGAGAGGAAGGGAGAAATTTATAAGCTGAGGTGCTTTTGTTGTGTTTCAAATGAATACCCCAGGGCCCCATTATAGATTTTCCATGGGCTTGAACCAGCTAATTGGGCTTGGGTCGAGCCCAGGCCCAGGGTGCACATTGATTTCAAGTCCATCACTGTGGCTCCATCATAATCCCGATCGACGATCAGATCGGACCGATCTACAAAGTTTACAAAACTGAGCATTATGATGTGAAAACAATTTTTCGGACCACTTAATCCAAAATAGCAGTTTGGCCCCTGTAAGCTTTAAGGATAGACAAACTAGTCCAAACTTAGGGACATTGCATTTTGACCCTATTTAATTTTAGGAAGTCGCACTTCCATCCTTCCTCCTACTATACTCAACAAATTGAGCTTAATTTTCGTACGGAAATTGAGAAATCAGTACTTGTGTGACCCTCAATGGTTCAGGGATACAGCTAGCCGTGGGCTCACGACATTTGTGACTCCGAAACAACATTTTCGGACTAACCCATCGGATCATGGTAAAGCGTCTAGCAACATCGCCCCATGATCCCCTATGTATCACGGATAGTGCCTGCAAGAACAGTCAGTCATGGTTAGCGTACAGTACGGTCCTTTCAACTCATATATCACGATCGAATCAACGACCATTGGTAAATCGAGAGTTGTTAGAGATTCGATAGCCATGCATACATCTTGGAGATCAAATAGTGACATCGCGTGTGTTACTAGGCAAACCCATTTACCCAAAACACATCTAGTACTCTGGCCAGAGATTTATCACACTATTATCTCCTCAGACAGCATAGGATATCCATGCACAAGGGCGAGCGGTGAATCCTCGACAACAAAGCATCGACTCCTACATGCATCGGGACCTCACCCAACCCCACCACCTGATGACCCCAACTGAGTCAGTAAACGGGTCAAAGTGAGGCACCTATCATGTAGAGCGTCAATGACGTTTCGAGTAATGAGGGCTAATCTGTACAACCAAGACCTCGGACTTAATAACCAGTTGGAAAGTCCGAACAAGGGTAGTTCGATAGATCACCAGGTCACTATCCATCCGCATGCTCAGAACGTCACTATGTTCCCTACCAATGAAACATGGTACTTCACATCGCAGATGCTAGTCTCAAACTCGGGCGGCCTTATCCTCATTTTGGTGGCCCAATCAACTAGGAACTATTTTAGAATACACAGTGACTATTAGATGTGTTCCATGATAGCCATCATATCCACTATCACATCTAACATACACTATAGTGCATTCTAGGTCTTTATCAACACAATTGTTAACATTATAAAAATAATGAAGATAAAGAATGTCATAAAAGAATACGAATTTCATAAATAAAGAACGTTTTACAAAGAATCAACAAGAACCCACACGCCACAAGTTGACTAGTTGGGCACCTACTCTAACAAAACAAACAAGGTCAAAACCTCAGTACGAAGAGCAATCATCATACAACTATCAAACAAAACATAAAGCATATCGTGCCGTGAAATGCATGAGAGCTGTCAAGAAATATCGGGAATCAAGTCAAACGACTCAGCTGTCAAATCCAATCTCAGAAATCATCGGAATCCAAAGCTCAGGGACTCAGCTGACAATCACGACTCAGTGAAAGCATTTGGATCCCCAGGCACGATGACTCAGTCGGACAATCACGACACAGTGATTATATCAAATTCCAAGCACGGCGACTCAGCCGGAAAATCACGACTCAGTGATTAATCGGTATCAAAGGAATCAGGCTCAAGATGATATGCGTGTATGTAATGCCAGCAAACTCTTGCAACAGCATATAGCATGCCACATGCAATACAGCACGACAATACAGTAACAGAATAGATTACATAACGGCTATAAAATTCTACACGCAGGTAATATAAACAGCACAGATCAGGCTCTACCATGAAATCTTAGGCTGAGCATCTCAGCTCACAGCCAACAACACGACAATAACAAGAAGACAGCAGCTCAGCACATAAACAAACCAGGTAACAGATCAAATAATCAGTGCATAAAGAAATAACAGATCAATTCATGCATCCTCATGCTATATATGAGTAGGCAGATCAGCACACAGTCAGAAAACCACAATAACAGCTACGGCGAACCAGCACGTAGACAGCACAGATCAGCACAAGCATAAAGAACACTGCACGCAAAACAGCTTAGACAAAGCAGGCATAATACAGCAAAATCAGCTCCGCTACTCAGCACAAGCATAACAGAAATCACAACCCAGCATATACACGACAAGCTAAGTCAGTTCAACCTACAGCCACTACGCTCACATGCTTAACCCAAAGCTGTAATACACAAGATCATTCGTACCTTTGCTCAAATCTTACCACAGAGCCTCAATCCAAGCTCACGGTTGAAACAAGAAGCTCGCTACCCAAACTCTAGCTCTCGGCCAATAGCTTGGGGCCACCAACATAGGTTAGAACTCGAGAGAGCTACGGATCTCAAACAAAGCTCAACTCAGGCTGACAGTGCTAAAGTCGAACACTTCATCTTCTTGTCACTCCTCTATTCTGGCAGCTATGGGCCCCCAAACCGGTACAGGAATGTCGGCCTGAAAGAGAGGTTTCCAACCGCTGTACCCCCACTCCAAGCTGACCAGCCAAACTCCGGCGATCTGGAAATTACTATGTCGGGTGAACAGTAACTAGGGCTAGGAAAATATCTCTCGGGAGCTTCCAGAAGAGAATAAGGAACGAATGGTCTAAAATAACTAAGTCTGCGTCAATAAGGGGTATTTATATACACACTCAATAGATGTCGGACACAGTGCTCCCCGACCAGCTCAGGCCTCTACACCGCACTCAGCCCAGCATACAGCTCAGCACGCGATACATCTTACAAACCATACTCAGCTCTCGCGCACTACTCCAGCTTAGGAGCAATACGATCAGCTCTCATCAAAACTAACCACTATCAACAGCTTTCACCCCAAAGCTGATTCTGCTAACCATTGCAGCGCAACTATCGAAATCTGCTCCCTCAGTTCAGATCACTCAGAACATCTCTAAGATGTTATCTACCAAAACAGCTTGCGGTAGAAGACTCCTTCAAGCCAATGAAGCAGTTCAGCTCAGATCACATCTACAGGGTGATTGTCAATCAGCTCAGATCCAAACACTGTCCCAGCTTACGCACGAAGACACATATCAGCTTACGCATCAACAGATCACGCTTACAGATCAGTCCTCACGCAACTATCAGCTTTCGCTGTCTAGCTTAGCTTGCACGCTCGGACCAGCTCAGAGCATTCATCTCAGCTCACGATGCACTATTCAGTGTACCATGGTCAGTATAAATACGCTCCCCATCTTAGAACTACAGTAAAGTCAAACCAGCTCAGACTTTACTACTGTACCAGCTCAGGCATTCAAACCAGATCAGGGAGTACACTGTTTTCTAACCAGCACAGCGCTCACCTGACCAGCTCAGGTACTTCAAGCAACACACACCCAGCTTGGATCATTCTCACAGACCCGGTCTAGTCTACAGTGCTCAGGTAAGCTCGAACCTCTCCACTGTTCCAGCTTAGATACACAGACACTAAACCAGATCGCGCTACAACAAACCAGCTCGGAGCATCCAGCTTGCCTCTAAACTGGATCCAGCTCGCACTAACACAGGGAACCTCAAAGCTAGTCGCCCTAAGCTGGTATCCATGAAGACTTATTGCGACTAGAACTCAAACCAGCATAGCTATCCTCTCAGACCAGCTCGTGCCCGATCTGTTCTAAGCCAAACTCGAAGGTTACCAACTGCTTACACCAATTCTCCTAAGCTGATTGCTAACACTGCTTCCGCTAAATAGTTTACAGGATAAAAATCCATCTTGGAACTAATATGACCAACCATCTTGCACCAAATCCGGTCCTGGTTTACCATCAAAACCACCAGAAGACCTCTAAGCTGGAACAAGATCACACAGGACCTGTTCACGCCACACTGCACAGCTTCCCCGTTCAGTTCACAACCTAAGCTGTTGAAACGAACCAGACTCTAGAAATTTTTTTTAAATCATTTGCGGAATACATAAACTAAAAGTATGGCTTGTTCCCTATTAAAACATTTCTAAACCATTTTCTCAACAAAACATTAAACATAAATAAAGAAATATTTAAAAACGTTAAACCTCCATACAGTTTAAAATCTGAAGTACTGAAAATAAACATGTTTAAAGCCAACAACTGAAAAATGTATCATAATAGACGTGAAACATAAAGGCTGTCACGGGGTACTGCTGCTGCAGACGCTCAGAGGTCCTCACCGCCAGTCGGGATGTACTCAACAGTAGGGTCATCACCTGCACCATTTAAACCTAGTGATCCTAGAGGCTCAACATGCTCTATCTTGTATTATAACAAAGTACATACTAATAAAGTCACAGGCAAACATATACTTGTAATAAAATAACGTTAAAATATGGATGCGTGCATGATCTTAAAACATTGCTTCATAAATTTCATATCATACATAACATATACATACATAAGGCATGACATAGCATAAAATGAAAAACGTATGAGTCGTATCCTGAAGTGTGGACCATATTCGATTGATCAGTCGATAAACCAACATAAGCGGCGGTGTGGTTCACCCGACCTTACCTCGGGATCCCTATATGTCACACCTCTATGCTGCCACTTCACCATGCTGTGAACACATGGATCCATAAGCTCGTAATACATGGAAACAAATGTTCAACGGGCCCGGTATCCCGCATCCCCTCATCATAAGTTGCCACAAATCATTCAATCCCTCAGGTTTTGTCTTTTAAAAGAACATGTCTTTAACGTTCCATAAAAAATTCATGATTCATGCATTTCGTAAATTATGCAAGTTTAAAAGCCTATCACATTAATGTATATTTAATTCTTTCCTTTAAAATATTTACGTACATAGAATACTACATATATGATTAAATATACATTCACGGGCCTCTACATTTTCTACCTCGGTCAAGTACTGGTTCAGGAGCCTGACCCACTACTTCTAGACTTAACTTAAATTTTAACTTATCCCAAGACTTAAGAATTCCTTAAAATTTGTAACACATTCTAAGTTTGACTGAATTCAACTCAGTTTTGATTTTAGAATCAAAAGGCTAATTTTGACTAATTCAAAATCGATTTTGACTTTAAAATCAAAAGACTAATTTTACTAATTTCAAAATCAATTTTGACCAAATTTAAATCAATTTTGAATTTAAAATCAATTTAATCAAATTTTAACTTTTAAAAAGGGAAGCTTAATCAAGTTTGACCCGATTGACTAATTTTGACCAAAAGATCAATTTTGACCAAATTAAAATCCAATAATCAATTTTGACTTAGCTAAAACTCAAAGCCTCCAATTTTTTGACTAAAAACTTAAGAAAATAAACTTCAAACTCAATTAAATCAAAGTTTGACTCAAATTAAAACCTTTAACCATTTTCTTTAAAATGGGACCTTTGACTTAACATTTAAAATAATAGGTCCATAACTAAAATAACTCAGACCAACTTTAAATATTTGACTTGAGACTCGATGAATCTACCCCGGTCCAACCGAACCAACCGGTCCATTGAACCGTTCGGCCCAACCAACTCAAACCTAACCCTCAAGCTAGCCGCCGCCGCTCCCCCTCCATGTGACGCCAACTTCCAGCCCTTTGTCCACCTTGATCCGGTCGCCATGGCCGAAGCCCCACTGGCTGGACCACCCCCAGGTCCAGCCGGTTCCATTGGGACCAATAACTGTCCCAACCATGAACCATGGTGCACGCACGATCGCGAGAGAGGAGGCTGTCTGCACATGGCTCGCGTGTCAAGTGGCCACTCCACCAAGGTTGGTTTTTCCATCTCCTCGACATATAAGGACCACCACTAGACACCCAATAACCCTCTCAAATTCCCTTGAACAGCCCTTGGCCGAATTCATGCAAGAGTTGATCAAAAACATGCTGAAATTTTGTGAGTCATGCATGGATCTTAGAGCGTAAAACGTAGATCATGGCAAGGCACATACAATTCATGCAATAGATCATTAAAAACAGTGTAATATAGTTTAAATGGTGAGAAAAATGGTTGATATCACATGCCTGGTTTGTATAATAGGTAGAACTGCGAGTTACCGACGTTGTAGACACGAGATCGGGGCATGACCGCCTTTGGATCACCAAACTTCACCAAGGAATGAAATTTTCGAAACTTTGTGCTTGAGGGAAGGGATGGGATGGCTGCTGGTGTTTGGAGGGGTCTAGGGCTTGAAAATTTTTTGTTATGAAAGAATTTGGTGTGACACATTTGACCCCTCATGATTTAATTAGGAAAAGAAATTGAAGTTGACATGCTTGCCCCTCCATCAATTAAAAACTAATTAAAAACTTTATCTTGGCTTAAGAAATATTGGATTTTCGAAATCCAAGTCTCCTCATATTTTAAAACACCTTAAAATCCAATAAAAGAGCCGGTATAGGCGAAAAGCGGGTTCCCCTACAAAATAATAATAAAAGCCCAGATTTTCAGAAATTGCTGCTTAAAAATAATAAATTTATTCTTATAAATCTAATAACTTAAAAATCTCAAATTATTTTCCTTCCGGTCGTCCCTAGTCTCGTCCACGCATCCGTAACTCAGACAGGCTGAAAAACAAGACATGCATTCCATGCAACTTAAAATCATAAACAAATCACATAAAATTGCAAATCATCTAAAATTATTTTCCCCCTAGTCATGCACTTATTTCTACGTAGTCAGGAATTTCTAGGCGTTACAGCTGTTCTTCACCAACAGCCAGTCACACGCTCAGGTCTCACTGCTCAGCTCAGAGCACTGCTTTATTACCAGAGCTGAAATCCAGCTACAACTCAAAACTCAAATTCGGCATCAGCTATCACAGAAGCAGGTCAGTTCACGCAAACTCGGCTCAGCTATGCTACTCATTGCTTGTAGAACAACTTACGTACATCAGCTTAGAGTACTTAACTCAGCACGCCTCACTCACGCTGCTGAGTTTAACCACGCTGCATAACTCTAAGCTAGTCCTAACGTACTATAAACCAGCTCACACAAGCAGCCATAGCTTATACTTCATAGCACAGTGTTACTCTGTCAGCTTGCAGCCGATCTGGGCCAACTAGCAACTACTCAGCAAGCTTCAAAGCTGAATTCTACAAACTATGCACCCAGCATCCTCCGAGCTGCAACAGGAACTCAAGCAACTCTAAACAGCTTGCTCTTCTAAGACCACTACAGGCCACTTAACCAGCTCACACCCGTGCTAGTCTAGACTGAGGTCCAAAGCTGCTTCCTGTATCACCATCTTAACACGAATTGTAGGATCAGCTTGCAGCTTGCGAACCAACCAGCGCGCTTCTAAGCTGGATCTCTCAAGCTATGTATCCAGCACTCTCCGCAAGGATACAATTCTCTAGCAAGCACGATTCAGCTTGCACTCCTAGCGGATCCATCTCAATCCATGCTCCATAAGCTGATTAATATCAATTAGTTAGTCACTAATCTGGACTGAGTAATACGTTAATTACAGTCCTCAAAAGAAGAGTTTCTTGAATTCTTCCTAGTCCAGGGTCTTCATATCAACAGTCTTTTCTGCTCCTTCCCACCAAAGAGCAGCATCCTCCTCCAGCTGGAAGATGGCACAACTACCTTTGGCAGCATCCTCCAGCCCCATGTAACGAAAAATAGGCTATAAAGTTCTGACCCACTCCTCAGCGACGAACGGATTAGTGGAGCCCGTGAACTCAAGAAGGCCCCATCTTCCTAAACTTCTCATAAGGCATCTCTGTCCTCTCTGCCTGCGAGATACCGGAATTCTGACTCAGAATCTGTGCAAGTCCCGCCAATACCTGCTCGGTGGAACTTATGGGTGGTGACGATGGTGGAGTAACTTCGCGTCTGAGAGGCATCTGAGGGTATAACAACAATTTCGCTACTTAATATCACATGCATAAAATAAATAATACACATATGGAATTTCATGGTATAAACATACTATGTCTCAAAATATCGATAAGCGTCAAATCATGGTAAAAAAGGACAAACATCTAGGGCAGTCAAATACTAAGACTTACAAACTTCGAGGCATGACTCCTTGAGTTTACTGCAGCCAGCTGTAAGTACAACCCAAACCAAGACGATGCTTTGATACCAACTTGAAATACTGTCAAACCATTTTCTTTATCTAGTAATATAAATACAGAAATTATTTATTTTGAAATTTGAAAGCTCCAATAAGTCAATAATGTATGATACATAGAAATTTAAAACAAAGTTGTAGCAAACAAAGGAATCAATTCTTCTAAACTCATAAATCAATTAAATTGTACTATAAAACTTCAACTATAAAAATATTTCTCCACCAAAATAACATACTGAACCCATGCAATAAAGATTTTTTTCTCAACATAAGTAGAAAAACGTGAGGTCGCTGGGAATGTTCCAATCTGAACTGCCTTCCGCTCAAAGGTCCTGCCCTTCGGCCTCAGCCTCCGCGTCATCTGCACCAATTAAACATAGTGAGCCTAATGGCTCAACAAATACAAAATAAAGGATAGCAAGTACTAAATAATACAATCACATGCATTAACATTTATACTCAAATAATTTTTTCTCAAACATTCAATGCATAAGAGAACAACATCTCAAATCATTTTTCGTTAAATCATGCATAGGCAATCAACTCGTAAATAAAAATATTTTCTAGTGTACTCTATTTCTCGACTGTGGTCCCTCAACCTCAAGTCTCCTGATCAAGCTATATAAATACCATGATAACAGGTTGAGAAAGCACCCCAGTACTTTTATGAAGTCCAGTCCTGACAAGTTTAAAGGCACTCCAGTGTTTTTTTTAAGCCCATTATGGGTCAAGATGATATGGCCAAACGAGACGTCTCCCGGCCACCATATCCATCAAATTTAGAAACACCATAGTGAAGTCCCATCTTTCAAAACATTTTCATATTTTGCTCAATATTCTGCCTCAATAACAATCTCATGCCTCAAATGTAATAACTTTTATTTTTCTCAAAATTCTTTTTTAACTTCATAATGCATAAAAATTCTTAAAGATCCCTCAGCATCATAAAATAAACTTAAAATCATCATTTTAAAATTTCATGACAGTGGTATTCTCAGCTCAGATTACACATCTAGCTTACGGCGTCCAGTACAACACGCACTACCCGATACTGCTCACACCTAAACAGCTCGGCTCAGAGGCTCATATCACACACCCTCCTATCATGTCAGGCCCCGTGCTAATTAACAAGGATTAATAGCACAATTAAGCACATAATCGTGGAAGCATAAAATAGGTCTAAAAATTTTCGAATTAAAGTTGGGCCTGAACCAATTCATATCTTCAAAATAGTCATAATCAAAATAAGATTTAAATCCAAACTCATACAACAACAGGTAAACAATTATCAAATCAACAACGATCCCCCAGAATACATATAACCTCGGGGCATCCCCTGGATCAATACATAATATAATATTAACTGGGACTTCAAGGAAATGGGGATCGACCAACTGGGTTTCCAGTCTGTCCAGCTTGGTTACTTGAAGATCCTGCAAATGGACAACACAGACCCAAACAACACAAAAGCAGGAAAAGAATACGAGGTCAAGCCTCAGTACGAATGAGAACTAATATAACAGCAAATCATAAACATGCAGTATTCTAAGTCATGAATGCATGTGGTTGTCAAAGAACATCGGTCATCAAGGCCTGCTGGCAGTAATCTCAATCGAGCCTCTATACCCGCACAGTGTATCAACCGGGGAAATCATCGGTCCGTGATCTTCAGGCCCGTCAGCCATCTCAGCTCGGTGGTTTTCAGACACAACCAATCAGTCGGTCTCCACTCCGATGATAGCGTTGTACCTTTCAGGCACGACACATCTGTCGGCCGGTCACAACGTGGCTCTATCTCAGGTTCTCAATCGATCAAAGGCTCAATATGTATGTATGAATTCCATGAAATTCAAATCTGATTTCAACATGCATTTAACACGTAAACAGAACATATCAATTCAATCAAGCTGTTCACGTAAACACAAAAATCACATAGCACAGATTTCATGTCTCAAATACTAGCACGCTATGTTCAAGCTGTTAACAAAAGCTCAACTCGTACCTTCAATTCTCAGTACGTTACCTCAACAGATCTCACCAGGCACAGAAATTACAGCCCGCTCAAAATTGCTACCTCGCTGGTCATGTTCAACACATCATGGAGTTCCCTGGAGCTCAATTCTGTTAAGGAATCTCATATCTTAGTTCACAGCTGAATTTCTAAAGCATACTACTTACGGTCAGAACTCAAATCTGGTTCTACCTATTGAAGCTGCTTCTAACAGCTAGAACTAAGCTTAAAACAGCCGAAATCACTTACCCAAAAGCTCAAGAACTCTCGGGTCTAGCTTCATGAAAACGTTCGATCAACACTGCTACTTCGTGTTCCTCTCCAGCGTCGACTCAGGCCACCTAGCTGGTATCAATCGAAAGAGCTACTCAAGACGAGCTCAACGCCACTAGTCTCGCTCCAAACAATGTCGGAAAACGACGGCAATTTACCGGAGAAGTGTTCGAATGAACAGTAACTATCGAGGGTTTACTGGAGAAAACGATGAGAAATATCGGGTTCAAAATACGCTAAGTGTTGAGCAGCACTTGGTATATAAATCCTTGAACCACTGCTGTTCTAAGCAATTCAGATCTCTGCTTATACTAAGGCAAAAGTCCTCTCAAAGCTGACTCCAGCTTTCGCTCACTGCTGATACAATACAAACATCTAAACGCTCTACTAACTCATGTAGCAAACGACGTCGCACCAACTTAATCAAAACGACGTAGCATAGCTTCAACTGCTGAAACAGATCTCTCGCTAGCAACATCTGATAGCGCTAACAACCAGCGGTCAACTCAGTTGTTGACTAACACGTGACAACTTCTCACGCCCGCGCGCTAACGCTAACAGCTGCCTCTCACCACATTCTCACTGCTGAGTTGACTAGCATTGACATCTGTTCGCGCTACTGCTGAATACCAACATCTGAACGCTCACGCAACTCACTGCTGTCTTCTTTGCTAATCCAAAACGTTGTCGTTCCAACTAATCCAAACGACGACGTATCAACACCCGCTACTGAAAACACGTTAGGCAACATCTGAACGCCCGCAAATTCTTGCACAAAGATGCTGCTGGCCTAGATTCTCGCAGCGATGAACCTCACGTCTGAATTACTACTGGAATCATTTCCGGATAGGAAAAATGCAACTGCTGGACTCCAAATTCGACGCAGATCTCACTCGATAACCAACTTCTCACTGCTGATCACTCTACGTCTAAATCTGAGCATCCCGAAATCACAATTTCCATGACAAATCTTAATCCAAAAGTTGATTAACCATTAAATTATATTTAACAGATTTCTAGTCCTCACATCTCAACTCGCAGTACTTAGGTCAGCACGTTTACCCAGATCAGCTCGGGCTTTCGGACTAGATCGTGCACTAAAAACACTACAGAGTAATCTACTAAGTTTAGAGTACGTATATCAGAAGGAAAACCCTCCTCTCATCTTAGGATTCTCTATTTAGCTTACGCTCGTCAACTCAGCTCATGGGGGTCAACTCAGCTCATGATGGTCAACTCAGCTCACGACGGTCAACTCAGCTCATGATGGTCGATACAGTTGACGGGGGTCAATTCAGCTTACAGGGGTCAATTCTGCTTACGGGGGTCAATTTACCTTACGATGGTCAACACAGCTTATGGTGGTCAACACAGCTTACGAGGGTCAATACAGTTTACGACCTCGACACAGCTTATGACCTCAATACAGTTTACGACCTCGACACAGATTACAACCTCGACACAGCTTACAACCATGACATAGCTTACGACCTCGACACAGCTTACGACTCGAAACAGCTTACGGCCTCAATACATCTTACGACCCAAGATTACGGAACACATTAACACCTAAGTAAGGATCGAAACATGGCTAGGAAATAACCCGGGCCACGTCCGACCTTTGCCTCTTCTTCCTCGACATCAACAGTCCTTGGTCATGCTCTAAACTGAATCATCGCCCAGCCTGACCTCAACCCTTGCTCAAGCCATCAACCCTTTCCCACAACTAAAATTAGAGGCAGCCTCATCATGATAAGCAGAGAAAAATACGTCACGCTAACATCAACCCGTAACCTCAAATCAACGGAAATTGAAAGATGAAAACATCCACACAATGCTATGAATGAAAGGTGCATTCAAATGAGATACTATACTTGCCTTCTATTTGAGAACTTACAACCGAGTGTCACGAGGCTGGAAGAGATGGAGAACACCGAAAAATTCCTCTGGTGTTTTCTACGGAAAAGCTCAAAGCTGATGCGGGGGAGAAGGGGAGGGGCGGCGCTACAGGGAAGGGCTAGGGTTTTTCCTCTTTTTTTCTTTTGAATAATAGAGTGATATGTTGTGCGTGTATAAGGGCCTAAGCTCTCATCAAACAAAAGGGAAGTTTGTGTTTATTTGTAACATTGTTAAAAGATAGTAGGGAAAATTGCTAGTCTATTGATAAAAGTGCTACTAAAAAATCCTTTCACCCTCCCGTGTATAATTTCAAAAATTTGGATAAATTATGAGGAGAAAACTTGTTTAAGAAAAATGGTCTTTTAAAATTTTACACCATAAAATTTTCCAAAGCATAGGGAATAGCCTCATAAATTAATTTTTAAAAAAAACCATATTTACCTAGTGTTCCCATCGTCTTCATTCCGACCTCATAGCACCTGTACTAAAATTCTGAAAAGATACTCGTCACAAAATAGATTAAATAATAAATATGGCATAATCAATGAGTGAAATCAATATAGATATTGGAATAAATGAAAATAATACTAAGACATGCGATTTTTAGTAGGGAAACTTTATGCGTTGCATTATTCTACGTGCATGAATTTCAAGAAAATAATGATTTGAGAAAAATCATGTTGTTTTGTATTTAATGTTTAGGAAAAATTTGTTTGAGTATAACTATGTTAATGCATGTGACTGTATTATTTATTACTAGCTATCCTAATCTTGTACTTTTTGAGTCCTTAGGCTCACTATGTGATTCATGTAGATGTCGCGGATATTGAGATCGAGGGGCAGGACCTTTGAATGGATAGCAGTCCAGCACGACACACAACCAAGAGACTGCGTTTTTCTGTAGAAAATTTGAAACAATATTTTGTTTATGCATGATTTTGATTTACGCTAGTCAGTGTTGAGATACTCTTTTGATTTGTGGCTTTTAAATTCAGTTGGGGATTTATGTCATTTTGGGGATTTTAAATTTTCTGTATGGTAATTGTTGGACTACTGCACAGATCAGATCTGGATTTTGATGAACACAGCACTTGTTCTTATGTTTGTATCGATTTAGTTTGAGTGTGCATGCTAAGTTGATACAGATCAGATTAGACGCAAAGTCTTCTAGTATTTAGGCTAAGCTATTGGGATCGGGTTATTGCAAGAGCTGTAATAATCAAAGTCTTCTAGTGGAATCCTTTCACCAGTGGAAGAAGGGGAGACGTAGGAGATTGAGCTCCGAACTTTCATAAACAAATTCAGGTGTCTTCTCTACAGTTTTCAGTTTACACTTTCAGTATACATGCATCGCATATTTTAACAAACTAACTTTAAATTTTCTAGGAGTATATTCAGATGTTTCCTCTTGGTTTTATTACCAAATCTGATATACTTCTCGGTGCTCATAGATTTCAAGAATGGGAGCTATTGCAGCTCACGTAGTTTTTATTTTTCTCAGTTCAGAACGCGTGCAGCTCTGCTCCGTGCTGATTCATCTTAGGCGTGATCTGCTATCCAATGATTGGATTCTATCAATTGGTATCAGAGTAGGTTGTTCTTGAAAGAGTATTTTAAATTGAAAACTTTTAAAGGTTTTAAAAATTTACGTGCTCTAACGGTCTTTAAAATATTTTCGTTGCGAAAAATCTCTTTGTGCTAGTTTAGTTTTTAAGAGTTCAAAACTCATTTTATGAAAATTAGGGGAAGTAATGATTATCGAATTGCAGAGCAATTTTCCGAAAGAAATGTGCAGCAATCTCTCTTCTGTCGAGCTGACACATATTGCGCGAGATCTGTGTGGACACCAAGACCTTTAACGATGGTTATGCTGATAATAGCGCAGGTGACAAAGTGAGAGAAAAATGGAAGAGATTCTGTAAAATCGATTACATTTATATTCTAATCTAAATGGATAAGAATTTCCAGTAGCATATGACCAATTAAAATTCATATCATGCACTCTTTTTCTGCAAACTGTCTTCCCTTCCTGAAAAGATTTTTCATTTCATAAATTGAAAATCTATGTTAAGGGGGAGATTTCATTTTAAATATTAATACAAGATTTCGAACCCTTTTTGATTCCAATAAAAAGTGGGAGAAATATTTCCAATCTGTTTATTCGTGCTTAATTTTATCCAAGTTTTATGTTAATAAAAAATGGGAGATTGTTGGATTTACTGCACAGATCAATCTGGATTTTATGAATATAAAACTTTTTCTCATGTTTCTAACAATTTAATTGAGTGTACAGGCTAAGCTGATACAGATCAGATTAGACGCAAGCTGAGAAGTGCCGAAATGCAATCAGAAGATGTCCAAGCTGATCCAGTACGGGAATTCCAAACTGATCCATAAGACGACATCCAAGCTGATCCATCTTAGAGCAAAGATCATCACTGAAGAAACCAGTTCAGGGAGAGCAGCTTAGAAGATCCGAACGAACTAAGACATCGTCAAGATCAACTCAGAGGTCTAAGCTTGAGCAGCACAGACAAAATCATAGCAGAACAGCTCCAACAGCTCAGAGCTGTACAAAGAAGAAAGAAGTAGCACATAGCTGTACATAGAAGAACGAAACAGATCAGAGCTGTATGAAGAAAAATGAGAAGATTAGCGCAAGAACAGCTAAGAGGGAGCTTTGTAGAGGATCAGCACAGAAGACCAGCTCAGAGGAACACCGTAGAAGATCAGGCCATAGCTGATCAAGCGAAGGCAAGAAATGAACAGAACAAGCAAGGAAAAAGCTATACTTTGTCCGAGCTGAAAGACCTCTGGGCTGTAACGAGGCGAGGTATCCATTGAGATCGATTCAAATTGGATATACATATTTTCCATTTTTGAACTTCGCCCAAGCTGCAAAAGCTGTTGAAAGCCAAAAGAGTAAAGTGCCCAATGTCACAGCTGAAGATCAGATCGACAGGCACCAATTATGGGATCTTTTCAACGGTAATAATTCATCAAAGGCTAGATATACACTCAAGATTCAAATGAGAAGAGGGGAAGATAAGCACACAGAGAGACATATAGTAAGATATATAAAGCACACACAGAGAGAGCGAAGTATTCGACGATCAGATCAGAGGAGCGTCATCGTCAATGTCGACTTCTGAACTTATCAGCTTTGAAGAAGCACTTCCCACTGTGTGAGGCAACAAAAACGAGAGCAGAGCTTAAACATATTAGTCCTCACACACACACACATTCACTCACATATTCGAGAGCATGAGCTAAACAGATTAGAGTGAGTGTGTAAACAAAATAATTGTAATCTGTCTTGGCACAAAGACGTTAAAATTAGTGTGTGTAGTCTTTGAAACACAGATGTTAAACATGTTCTTAGTGATGTAGTTCACATAACTTACGGGCTGATGTGTAGCGTGGAGTGCTAGGAGTTCTCACAGCTTGCGGGCTGTTGGGATCGTGTTATTGCAAGAGCTGTAATAATAAAAGTCTTCTAGTGGAATCCTTCCAACAACGGAAGAAGGGAGATGTAGGAGATTGAGCTCCGAAATTCCATAAAACAATTCAGGTGTCTTCTCTACAGTTTTCAGTTTACAGTTTCAGCATACATGAATTGTATATTTTAACAAACAACTTTCAATTTTCAGAGAGTATAATCAGCTGTTTCCTGTTAGGAAAATTTCAGAAGTTTTTGTGATGAAAAATAAAGAAGAAATGAAATCCATAAAAGAGATAAATTGGACCAAAGTGACAAGATCTGGAATAATCTTACTACGTGAGACGAAGAAACCAGATCGGAGCAAAGTCAAGCTGGTCAAGGGAAAACCAGCTCAGAGCATTCAGGTATGCTGGTTAAGGATACACTTGCAAAGGTAATCTGGTCAAGCAAACCAGCTCTAGATATTAAGGTATGATAGTTTGGGACAAACCAGCTGAATACTAGGCCTTGCACATATCAGTTTGAAAATGCTCAACCAGATTAGGAGCTCACTTGAGAAAAATTTGAAGAGCAGAAATATAGTGGTCTACAAATATAAGTACAGATCGCAGATAACAGACCAACTGGAGTGATGATTAACCAGCTGGAATATCAGTTAAGGAAACCAGCTTAAAGCAGATTAACTCTACATATGGTATAAAGCTGATGATTTGAGAAGACATGAATTAATCTTCGAATCAGCATAAAACAAAGACAAGAGAAGTATGGTTTCGATCAAGATAAGATCCGATCAAGAAGAGCAGCTCAATACTCTGGAACCAGATCGGGACGCCAGCTAAGTTAAAGGCAACTTAGCAATCTGTATTTTGGAATGTTTGAATCTACGTACAATTTGATTTGAAACATTCGACACGTCTGCAGTAATGTGTAGTCGTTGGAACTACTTTTAGTTAATATCAGTTATGCAGAGATACGATACAAACTGAAGACGGCGTAGAGTTGCTAAAAAGGGAAATTCATTTAATGAAGATGTACTTTCATTGTACAGACATTTAAGACGCCGCAGGAAATTCAATTTGGATACATTCAATTTGTCTACTAGCTACATTTATTACCATTGTATCCAAAAGATATATATAGAAGAGAAGAGCAGCTGTGAAGCGGTTACGAATCAGACAACACTTCATTGAACACATAAGCTAACCAAACCTTCACAAGCACAATAAGAGTTCATCTTGAACCAGCTAGCTACATGTGACACAAGCACAGAATGCTTTATTCAACTTTGTGTCACATACTCTCCTCTTTACACACTCTATAGTATGGTTCTATATTTGTAAATCGGAAACAGAGAGTGTAGAAGTGCTAGAATAGCACAACTAGCTGAGTGTTGTGTACTTTTATTGCGAACCGGATCGTGGGTCTTTGTTTCGTTGGTTGATTGCTAGGAGTTCTCGTGGCTACAGGTTGCGGGAGTGGATGTGTACAATGTGAGACCCAAAAGATTTGTTGAACAATTAAGTTAATTAATCGGGTTTAGTATAGACCAGATCTGGGACGGGCCAGATTTGAGCTGGTATACTTAGTGAACATAATCGGGTCTCTATTTAAGTGTATTGGAAGCAGCTCTGGACGGTTGAAGAGTTCTGCAGGGTAGTAACCAGATTTGGGAGTTGAGAAATGCTGGTTGGTGACTTCGGCTTTAGTGCTGGTTGATGGTAATCAAGGCTAGTGGTCAAATCTGGTTGTCGCAAACCATATGATAGTTGAATCCCCTGTGATGCAACGTCGTTTGGGAGAAACCAGATTTGAGGTGCGCAAGTTGCTAGTATTGTGAAGACCGGCCCGTTTTGTGGTTTTGGTGTAGACCGATGCGGTTCATGATTTTCAGATTTGACTGGTCTTCGTGCGTGAGATCTGAGTGTTCTGGTTTGGAGAGATGCGACACCGTTTAGCGAGACATGTGTATGAATTAGCTGGATTGTGGTACGATGTCGTTTAGAGGAACCAAGTGAGATGTGAGATCTGGATGTGTGAGAGCTGGTTGGTTCGGGAACTGGATTGTAGTGCGACGCCGTTTTGAGAAACCAAATATGATGCGAGTTGGTCGCTATGAACGTGTTCACGTGCGACGTCATTTGGTAGTAGCGTGCTGGTTAAGCGTATGGTCCAGATCTGGAGTGGTACTCAGATCTGAGTTGGTGACAGCTGTGAAGCCCTGTGTTGTCGGTGGCTACTGTTCATCAGATTTGGGGAGACGTAAGTTGTTTATAACAGAGGACTTTGACCATTCGTACGCGATATCTTTCCCCGACACTTAGAATATTTTCCCATGAGTTTCTCTGTCACGATATCCTAGTTACTGTTCACCGAACCTTATCTTCTCTGATTGCCGGCGGTAGAAGACTCTGACTGGAGCAAGATTGGTAGCGCTGAGTTCCCCTTGTTGAGACGCTTCCATTACTACCACTTTCGAAGGCTTTGGTTAATCTGGAAGAAGAGCGCGAAGGAGTTACAGTGCATCGTTGTTCGTAGTCTGGCAGATTTGGTTCTTCAGTTCAGGTAGTGCGTCGAGTAAGTACTAGATTCTACCTTGCACTTCGTTTAGAACTAGTTGTTGTGCTAGAAAGTAGATTAGAGCTGGGTTGAGCTGGTGGCTCCCTGTGAGGAATCAGAATTTGGTTTGTGATTAATCGTGGTGATTTGGAATTAATCGCATGAAATTTTAAGGTTTTGCGAGTGAAATCTGATTCCCCATTGAATTTAAGACTTTGCGCTATTGTTTAGAAAACCAGTCGTAGCGAATTTAGGAAGTCAACGCGGGTCAACAGTACTGTAGCTCTCAGCTGGTGAATTTTTGAATCAGTAGAGATGACGTAGGCGTGACATGTTGTTATCTGCTGGCAGTAGTGGCGTTTGAAGATGGTTGCTGCTAGCAGCAGGCGCTCTTATGCGAGAATCATCGAAGGAACGACACGTGTTGGTAAACATTTTTGAGTGTTGACTACTGGTTTCAGCAGTTGCGTTAGAATGGGCGACCAGTCGATGGTTTGAGGAACCAGTCGCGAGAAATTTGTTGTGAGGAATGCGTTTCGACTGAGTGACCAGCTGTTGGCAGCAATGCTTACGTAATCATTACGACGTCGTTTGGATTAGTTGACGCGTCGTCGTTTTGGCTTGTTTTGCGTAACCAGTCGACTGATGGGTTTTTTTGTAGAGATCTGTTACCAGCTTTTGGTTGCTTCACAAGAGATATCTGTTGTCAGCTGGTGAAGCTTGTGACGTTGTTTGAGTTAGTTGGAACGATGTCATTTTGTTGTTCTTTTGAGAATGCAACAACTGGTTGTTGCGACTGGTTTTGTTGAGAGCAAAAGTTGGTTACTGTTATAAGATTTCTACTGTAGCATTTCTCAACGACTGAATTAGAGGAACAGCAGCTGGTGGATTTAGAGATATATATATAGAAGTGTTGATCGACACTTAGAAATATTTAGAACCCGATATTTCTTATCTCCTTTCCCAAACCCTCGATTAGCTACTGTTCACCGTGACTTATATTCCGTCGATTACCACCGTTCTCCGTCGATGATTTGAGAGATTTTGGTGGCGCTGGAATCCTTGAGACTTGCTCTTTTGATTGTTGCCCATTTGAAGCTGTGGAGCGATCTTGGAGAAGATTTCGAAGTTGCTGATTTCTTCGTACTGTGGAACCCGTTAGTTCTCCCGATAGTTTCAGCTTTTGGGTAAGATTTTCCTACCGATTCTAAGCTTAGTATTTGTTGCGAGTACTTTGTTTAGAAGTAGAACCGGAGTTAGGTTCTAGACTGTAGGAAATGTCGAGATTTGAATTAGACATGATTTGATTGATGAGTTTCCCCAATAGATTGAGGTTTGTGTGCTCTCCGGCCGTAATTGCAGTAGCAGGAGGAAGCTGATTTGCTTCAGTTACTTGTGCCGTGCCTTTGGAATTCTGTTGAGGTAGAATTCAGAAGATTTAGGTACGAATTGAGCGGATTTAGCAGCTTAGAGCATGAACATGACTATGATTGATGTTGTGAAATCTGTTGATATGATTCTGTGAAAGTACGTGTAACAGCTTGTTGAATTGATTGAATATTTCCTTCTGTTTTCACGTACTGAATGATATGCATCGACATTGATTATTGATTGGCATTCATGCATACATATTGAGCCTGACAGATTGATTGATGACCTGATTGAGAGCCACGTTGTGACTGGCCGACTGACTTGTCGTGCCTGAAAAGTCCAACGCTATCATCGGAGTGGTGACCGACTGACTTGTCGTGTCTGAAGACCACCGAGCTGTGATGGGCTGACGGGTCCTGAAGATCACGGACCGATGATTTCCACGGCTGACTTGCTGTGCGTGGTATAGAGGCTCCGTTGATTTTATTGGCAGGCGGATTGTTTGGCTGACTTT
>KV006940.1:116510-127300 GCA_001598015.1 Dorcoceras hygrometricum
GTACTTGTGTGACCCTCAATGGTTCAGGGATACAGCTAGTCGTGGGCCCACAACCATTGTGGCTCCGGAATCACAATTCCGGACCTGCCCAACGGATCATGGTCAAGCGTCTAGCAACATCGCCCCATGATCCCCTAGGTATCACTGATAGTGTCTGCAAGAACCAGTTGGTCGTGGTTAGCGTACAGTACGGTCCTTTCAATCCATATATCCCGATCAGATCAACGACCATTGGTAAATCGAGAGTCGCTATAGATCCGATAGCTATGCGTACATCTTGGAGATCGAATAGTGACATCGCGAGTGTAACTAGGTAAACACATTTACCTAAAACACTTCTAGTACTCTGGACAGAGATTTATACACTATTATCCCCTCAGATAGCATAGGATATCCACGCATGTCTGCGAGCGGTGAATCCTCGACAACGATGCATCGACTCCTACATGCATCGGAGTCTCACCCAATCCCGATGCCTTATGACTCCAAGTGAGTCGGCAAACGGGTCAAAGTGAGACGCCTATCATGTAGAGTCTCAATGACGTTTTGAGTCGTGAGGACTAATCAGTACAACCAAGACCTCGGACTTATCCACTCGACAAATGGTAACCAGTTGGAAAGTCCGAATGAGGGTAGTTCGATAGATCACCAGGTCACTATCTATCTGCATGCTCAGAACATCACAATGTTCCTTACCAATGAAACATGGTACTTCGCATCGCAGATACTAGTCTCGAACTCGGGCGGCCTTATCCTCATTTTGACGGCCCAATCGACTAGGAACATGTTCAGAATACACAGCGACTATTAGATGTGTTTCATGATAGCCGTCATACCCACTATCACATCTAACATACACTTAGGTGTATTCTAGGTCTTTACTCAACGTAATTGTAAATCATTACACACATAATGAAAGTAAAGAACGCCATATAAAAGAATGCGAATATCATATATATAAAGATTGTTTCATACAAGAGTCTATAAACCCACACGCCACAAGTTGGCTAGTTGGGCATCTACTCTAACAATTTAGTGGTATTGCCGATGTCGGATTCGATCTCATCCTAGGCATGGATTGGATGACAGGGTTCGGAGCAGTAATTGATTTTCAGAGGCGGACAGTTTCTATTAGACCGCCAGGGCAGGAGGCCTTCTTATTCGAGGCAGCGAGGAGACAACGGAAGCCCAGATTCATATCTTTCTTACAGGACAGGAAGCTGGTTGAGCACGGATGTCAGGCGTTCTTGGCCAGTGTTACTGCTCCAGGAGATTCAGCAGGCCCTTTGTTGCCTGATGTGGAGGTAGTCAGGAACTTCGCAGATGTTTTCCCCGACGATGTCGCAGGAGTTCCACCAGAGAGAGAGGTGGAGTTTTCTATTGAGCTGATGCTGGGTACAGTGCCTGTCTCTAAGGCACCGTATCGATTGGCTCCTACCTAGATGAAGTAGCTTAAGGAGAAGATTCAGGAGTTGCTTGATAAGGGGTTCATTCGCCCTAGTTTTTCTCCATGGTGCGCTCCAGTTCTGTTTGTGAAGAAGAAGGATGGTAGCATGAGGTTGGGTATTGACTACCGGGAGTTGAACAGAGTTACCGTGAAGAACAGATATCCACTCCCGAGGATTGAGGATTTATTCGATCAGTTGCAGGGAGCTTCAGTGTTCTCGAAGATTGATCTGAGATCTGGCTATCATCAGCTGAGAGTTAGAGAGGAGGACGTGTCCAAGATTGGTTTTCGGACACGCTACGGCCACTACGAATTCTTGGTGATGCCGTTTGGTCTGACGAACGCCCTAGCGATTTTCATGGATCTGATGAACAGGGTATTGAGACAGTATCTAGACCAGTTCATCATTGTGCTCATCGACGACATTTTGATTTATTCGAGGAGCTTTGAGGAGCATAGGCATCACTTGCAGACAGCTTTGTAGACTTTGAGGGAGCACAAGTTATACGCCAAGTTCAGCAAGTGCGAGTTTTGGCTAGAGCAGGTGGCTTTCTTAGGGCATATTGTGTCAAGAGATGGGATTGCTGTTGACCCATCGAAAGTGGAAGCAGTGCAGAACTGGGGGATTCCGAAGAATGCAGCGGAGATTCATAGTTTCTTGGGCTTGGCAGGTTATTATCGCAAATTCATCAAGGGCTTCTCTTCTATTTCAGTGCCCTTGACGGCCTTGACCAAGAAGAATGCGAAGTATGTGTGGAGTGCCGACTATCAGAGGAGCTTTGATCAGCTGAAGGAGGCCCTTACTTCAGCACCAGTATTAGCTATGCCAGTGGACCACGAGGAGTTAAACATGTTCAGTTTTTCCACAAACAGTTTTTGAATACTCTGATTTTTATGATTAGCTTGTGAGACGTGGATTAAGGAATTTTTCAGTCGTTTTATCGAATGTGGAGACGTTATTTTAAATGCTTGAAGTTTATGTTTCATTATTTATAGCTTTTATTAGATTTTATTCCATGTCGGCTAAAAAAAAAAATTTAGAGGTTTAATATGTTTCAGTTGATGCTAGCAGCAGGTGCGCTTATGCGAGAATCATCAAGGGAACGACACGTGTTGGTCAACATTTTTGAGTGTTGACTACTGGTTTCAGCAGTTGCGATAGAATGAGCGACCAGTCGATTGTTTGAGGAACCAGTCGCGAGAGATTTGTTGTGAGGAATGCGTTGTGACTGGGTGACCAGCTGTTGGCAGCAATGCTTACGTATTCATTACGGCGTCGTTTGGATTAGTTGACGCGTCGTCGTTTTGGCTTGTTTTGCGTAACCAGTCGACTGATGGCTTTTTTTGTAGAGATCTGTTACCAGCTTTTGGTTGCTTCACAAGAGATATCTGTTGTCAGCTGGTGAAGATTGCGACGTCGTTTGAGTTAGTTGGAATGGTGTCGTTTTTTTGTTCTTTTGAGAATGCAACAACTGGTTGTTGCGACTGGTTTTGTTGAGAGCAAAAGTTGGTTACTGTTATTAGATTTCTACTGTAGCATTTCTCAACAACTGAATTAGAGGAACAGCAGCTGGTGGATTTAGAGATATATATAGAAGTGTTGATCGACACTTAGAAATATTTAGAACCCGATATTTCTTATCTCCTTTCCCAAACCCTCGATTAGCTACTGTTCACCGTGACTTATATTCCGTCGATTACCGTCGTTCTCTGCCGATGATTTGAGCGATTTTGGTGGCGCTGGAATCCTTGAGACTTGCTCTTTTGATTGCTCATTTGAAGCTGTGGAGCGATCTTGGAGAAGATTTCGAAGTTGCTGATTTCTTCGTACTGTGGAACCCGTTAGTTCTCCCGATAGTTTCAGCTTTTGGGTAAGATTTTCCTACCGATTCTAAGCTTAGTATTTGTTGCGAGTACTTTGTTTAGAAGTAGAACGGGAGTTAGGTTCTAGACTGTAGGAAATGTCAAGATTTGAATTATACATGATTTGATTGATGAGTTTCCCTAACAGATTGAGGTTTGGGTTGCTCTCCGGCCGTAATTGCAGTAGCAGGAGGAAGCTGATTTGCTTCAATTGTTTTGCCGTGCCTTTGTAAAATCTGTTGAGGTAGAAAACAGCCGTCGAAGGTACAAATTGAGCAGTTTTAACAGCTTTGAGCGTGGACATGGCTGTAATTGGTGTTATGAAATCTGCTGATTTGATGATGTGATTTACGTGAAGCAGTTGCTGAATATTTGATTGATTTCATGTTCTGTTTGCGTAAACTATGCATGTAGAATTTTGATATGGCTTATTGGCATACATGCATACATCTTGAGCCTGTTTGACAGATTGATTGATGACCTGATTGAGAGCCACGTTGTGACTGGCCGACTGACTTGTCGTGCCTGAAAAGTCCAACGCTATCATCGGAGTGGTGACCGACTGACTTGTCGTGTCTGAAGACCACCGAGCTGTGATGGGCTGACGGGTCCTGAAGATCACGGACCGATGATTTCCACCGGCTGACTTGCTGTGCGTGGTATAGAGGTTCGATCGATATGATTGCCAGTCGACTTGCTGGTCTAGCTATCCGATCTTTGATAGCCCTCATGCATTCATAGCATTTATAGCATGTTGCATGTTTAGCTGTTTAGATAGCTCTTCGTACTGAGGCTTGACCTCGTATTTGTTTTCCTGTTTTTGTGTTGTTTGGGTCTGCGTTACCCATTTGCAGGATCTTCAGGTAACCAAGCTGGACAGAGTGGAGGTTCAGCTGGTCGATCCCCATTTCCATGAGTCCCAGTTATTTTATTTATGTATCGACCCCGGGGGATGCCCCGTGTCTTATGTATTTTTGGGGATCTGTATTTGAATTGATAATTGTGTTACCTGTTTTGTATGAGTTTGAGTCAACTCATATTTTGATTATAAATATTTTGATTGTATGATTTTAAGTTCAGGACTAAATTATTTCGAAAATTTTTAAGCCTGATTTTTACGCTTCCGTGATTATGTGCTTAATTGTGCTATTATCTTGAGTAATTAGCACGGGGCCTGACACTCCCAGTTCGTAATTCTGTGCATAGTGTCCCTGAGCTGGTCGTTGTTGTTTGGCCAAGCAGGTGTATGATTTGAGTTGCTCGTGACTTTGTTGTGGTAATTGTAGCTCAGAAACTGAAGGAACGGATTTGAGCTTGTTTACAGCTTTGGGATTTGGCATGGATATAGGTGTATGCTTGCTGGTATTGCGTGTATTGTGTGCTGCCTTTTTGTTGTTGCTTACTGCTAGTCTCTGTGATGGTTATTGTAAGCTGTTGCATTGGCATACACACATTTTCTCATGTTTAGCTCATATCTATTAGCCTTTGTTGTTGTTGTGCTAACCCGTATGTATCAGGAGCTGTTGTTGAGGACGAGCGGAAATATCGTCTCCCTGCTGGGTTATCTGTTATCCTCTATGAGACGAGTGGATAGCCATGCTCTCATGAGCTTTGGCAACAGTAGGTTGAGTGATATGTTTATGCTCTGGTACCGTGTGTTGAAACGAGTGGATAGCTACCACGCTCTCACATGCTTCATGGCCACTATCTTTGTTCGATATGTTGACAGCTGCTGAGCTGGTCCTTGAGCTCCTTTGGCTTTCTGATTGGTTTGTAGCCTTGCATCCTGTATCATGCATTGCACATGCATTTATATCTGTTGCCATCTATTTGCTGTTTGTATTGCTCTCCGTACTGGGGTTTGACACCATGTTTCTCTTTGGGGCTGGTTGTTTTTTTCCAATTTATGTGTGTTCAGGTTACCGTGGTTTCTCAGTTGGTCGTGGAGATGACTCAGCTGGTGGTGCCCTAGGAGGTTGATAGAGTGTCCCAGTTATGTATATTATATGATAATGCAATAGAGTCGTTGTCGGGGGATGTCCCGTAAGGATGTAATGTTTTATTGCTGATTATTAGTTTTGTTGTTGGGATACTAGATGCTTGTACTTGTGTTATGCAGCTGTTAGTGTTCATCTTTTAGGTTGTAGTTTTGTTGTTGGGATACTAGATGCTTGTACTTGTGTTATGCAGCTGTTAGTGTTCATCTTTTAGGTTGTTGTAAAACCAATATTTTGAGTATCAATGTATTTTTAAATTATGTTTTCTAAGTCAGGCCAAAGCGAAAAATTTTAGCCACTTTTAAACGCTTCCGTGGTTGTTTATTGCGTGGTTAATCTCTGTGTTGTGCACCGGGCCTGACATTTTTTGTATCAGAGCTTAAACTGGGATAAGCTCGAATTCTTTTGATCACACTTGAGTCTAGGCACTTTGTTGCTTGTTGCATGTGCTTGACTATGTGATATATTTGCTGTGTGATCTTACTGTATTAGTGTTTGCCTAGATGCCGCCTAGACGTAGGGGTAGAGTTACCAAGCAGATTCCAATTGAGTCTGAGGGTCAGAATGAGGAGATGACGCATAGTGTTCCTGTTCGTAGGCGTGATAGGCAGGTTGACGATGATGTAGATGTGTTGGCCGCCCGTGTGGACGAGATGGAACTGATCATGGTGAGGTTTCAGCGTATGAATCCTAAGACTTTCGATGGTGATGAGAGTAGTTCCGATTCTGAGTCCTGGCTACAGCATATTACCGTATTGTTTGATAGAGTGCGCTGTGATGATGAGCGCAGACTGAGTTTGGCCACCTTTTAGCTGTGGAATAATGCAGAGCGCTGGTGGAGAGGCGCTTCCCGTACTCTCGAGGAGATTGGTATGGGGATTTCTTGGGAAAGTTTTTGTACTGCGTTCCGTCAGGATTATGTTTCGGAGTCCTACGTGAATGCCCGAGATCAAGAGTTTGATAACTTGGTTCAGGGAACCATGTCGGTGGGAGAGTATGCTCGAATGTTTTCTTCTCTTCTTGCCTATGTACCTCATGTGTCTGGCCGCGAGAGGGTGAAGAAAAACACGTTTCTGGAAGGGCTAAATGAGGATCTGTATTCCTTGGTTTTAGCGGGTTCACCTACCAGTTATGCTGCCGTGGTGGACAAAACAATGGACATCGATGAAGGGTTGAGGAACCGCAGGTCTCGAGTTCAGCCACAAGCTGCACAAGGTTCACGTCCCAATGTTCCAGGGGAGCAACCTCCCCAATTTCCCCTGTCGTCCCAGCAGCCGTAGCAGTCAGCATAGCAATCTGGACGCCACAGGTTTAGGCCACGTGGTCTTCAGTTCAAGAAGAAGCAGGGTTCTAGTTCTTCTTGTTCGGGTAGTTCGAGCAGCGGCAGTAGTCGTAGGGCTATTTTTTGTGGCCAATGTGAAGGCAAACACCCTACGAAGTAGTGTGTGGGGGTTCATGGTGCTTGTAATAATTGTGGGCAGTGTGGATTGGCTGGATCTCAGCACACCGCGGCCCCACCTCAGGGTCGTTCTGGTGGGTCATATCGAGGTCATTTTTTTCCTGTTCAGCAGCAGAGGGTGGGGGAAGCTCAGCATAGACCATTCCAGCAGCCTGGTACTTTGTTTTTTGGACAGTCTTCCCAGCCACAGTTCTCAGGACCCCAACATGCCCAGGTTAATTCCATGACACTGGAGCAAGCGGAGGGCATGCCAGGAGGAGTGATCGTAGGTACTTGTACTGTTTTTTATTTTCCAGCATGTGTATTGTTTGATACTGGAGCATCAAATTCGTTTATAGCTGATGCATTTGTGGTTGAGCATGGTTTGCATACCACTTCTTTATGTGATTGTGTTTCTGTTGTGACTCCTACCGGCTCGAGCATGTTCTCCCAAGAGATTTTGCTGAATGACATTCTTAGGTTTGGTGAGAATGTGTTGGTAGCGAACCTGATTCTGATAGTGATGTGGGATTTCGATTGCATAGGGGAAATGGACGTGTTGTCTACTTTTAGGGCCACCGTGGACTGTTTTCATGTCGTTGTGCATTTTTGGCCCCAGTCTGGTGAGAAGTGGAACTTCTACGGCCACGATTCCCAATCGATGATTTCGTTGATCTTTGCTATGGAGATGTTTGGCCTGTTGTCGTTGGACAATGTCGGATTTATGATTTATGCCTTGGATGCATACTCGAAGCGTGTGTGGAGCTTAGTGACATCCCCGTTGCTCGTGATTTCCCTGATGTGTTTCCGGAGGAGATTCTTGGTTTTCCTCCGAGGAGGGAGATTGACTTCAGCATTGAGTTGGTGCCTGGCACAGCCCCTATTTCGCGAACCCCGTATCGTTTAGCACCAGCTGAGTTGAGGGAGCTGAAGGTACATCTTAGTGATTTGTTAGAGAAAGGTTTTATTCAACTGAGTATGTCACCGTTGGGAACTCCTATCTTGTTTGTGAAGAAGAAGGATGGTAAGATGAGGATGTGCATCGACTTCCGGAACTGAACAAGGCTACTGTGAAGAATAAGTACCCTTTATCGAGGATCGATGATTTATTCGATCAGCTTCAGGATTCAGCTGTGTTTTCTAAGATCAATCTGCGTTTGGGGTATCATAATTTGCAGATTCGAGAGCAAGATGTTGCGAAAACTACGTTTCGAACGAGGTACGGGCATTACGAGTTCCTGGTTATGCCTTTTGGTTTGACTAATGCTCCTACAGTTTTCATGGTTCTGATGAACCGAGTCTTTAGAGAGTTGATCGATCAGTTTGTGATTGTGTTCATCAATGACATCTTGGTGTATTCAAAGACTCCTATGCAGCACAAAGAGCATTTAAGGTTGGTTCTCCAGACGCTTCGAGACTCGCAGCTGTATGCTAATTTCTTCAAATGCGAGTTTTGGTTGGATAGAGTAGTGTTTCTGGGTCATGTCATTTCGACCGATGGATTGTCTTATGATCCTAGTAAGATATAGGTCGTAGTGAATTGGGAACATCCCAAGAATGTATCCGAGATTTGAAGTTTTTTGGGATTGGCTAGCTATTATCGCCGCTCATCGAGGGATTTTCTAGTATAGCTAAGCCTATGACGCAGCTGACCCAGAAGGACAAGAGGTTTGTTTGGATAGAAGAATGAGAGAACAGCTTCCAACTGCTCAAAGAGAAGCTAACTTCAGTGCCTGTGTTAGCTTTGCCTTCAGGTTCAGGAGGTTTAGTGGTTTGTTCAGATGCTTCGTTTAATGGATTGGGCTGCTTGTTGATGCAAAATGGTCGAGTCATTGTGTATGCCTCCCGTCAGTTGAAACCTCATGAGCTCGATACCCAGTTCATGATTTGGAGTTGACAGCAGTGGTCTTGCTTTGAAGATTTGGCGCCACTATCTATATGGCGAACTGTTTGTGGTGTATACAGACCAAAAGAGTCTTCAGTATCTTTTCTCTCAGTCAGATTTGAATATGAGGCAGCGTAGGTGGATGAAGCTTCTTAAGGATTTTGATTGCGAGATTCAGTATTTGCCTGGGATAGTGAATGTAGTTGCTGATGCATTGAGCAAGAAATCTCAAGTGTCGATGATTGAATCGTTGTCTATCTCGAAAGTTCATGAGCATCTGAGCACTACTGGTTGGCGTTTCTACCCAGGTGATGATTATATGGTGGTTTCATCTTTTCAAGTTGAGCCACAGATTGTTTCGGATATTATGGCAGCTCAAAGAACGGATCCGTATGTCCATGAGTTAAAGTTAAAGGCTCTAGCTGGTCAATTGGAAGATTACACTGTCACATCTGATGGTTGTTTGAGGTTTCGTGGTAGGTTGGTAGTGCCAAATCTGATTGATTTTAAGGAGGAGATCTTGAGAGAATCTCACTGTAGAAGACATATTGTCCATCCTGGTGCAAGGAATATGTACCATGCCTTGAAGCCGCACTATTGGTGGGAAGGTTTGAAGAGCAATGTTGCTGGTTTTGTCGCTCGTTGTCTAAATTGTCAGCAATTAAAGGCAGAAAGGATGAGACCTGGTGGTTTATTGCAGAGTTTAGAAGTGCCCCAATGGAATTTGGAACACGTAGCAATGGATTTTGTAACCCATTTGCCTCGTTCCAGCCGAGGATGTGATGCTATTTGGGTAGTAATTGATAAACTCTCGAAGTCAGCTCACTTCGTTCCCTACAATATGACGAATTCTTTGAGGAAAATGGCAAAACTTTACATAGATTTCGTCGTGCGACTGCATGGAGTTCCTGTGTCCATTGTTTCAGATCGAGATCCGAGGTTTAATTTCAGATTTTGGAAGAGTTTGCAAACAGCTTTGGGCACCAGATTGGCTATGAGTACAGCCTATCATCCCCAAATCGATGGACAATTTTGTTAGGGATCCGGATCCGCCCCCCTGCTAGGCAGCGGAAGAACAATAAACAGAGAACCGGGAGGCGATCAATACGAAAAACTATCAACATACTACGACATTCATAGGATGTTTAAGCGTGTTACCTCGCTGGCACTTATGCCTGGCTCCAACCGTGATTACAATAATCCGGCTCTTCTCGGTAGATTGCGGTAGTTTAAAAAACTAGGCCGGAACGTTTTCCGGCGAAGTTGGCGGCGGCGACGAGCGGCGGCGGCGGCGCGGCGTGAGGCTTGAGGAAGAGAGGGGCGGCGGCCAAGGCTTAGAGTCTAGGGTTAGGTTATGAAAATTGTGTTATTAGATCAAGTCATTAAGTCTAAATAAATAGACTTAAAGATAGACTTGGGCCGGTCCAACGGGCCCGGGTCCAAATGACGATATCTATCGCTGCGACTTCATCGTAACTCCGATCGCCGATCAGATCGGACCGATCGACTCAGTTTCCAAAACTGAATGTTATGATGTGAAAAACAATTTTTCAGATCATCCAACCCTAAATAGCAAAATGACCGTTTTTCCCCTCAACAGCGTCAAATCCCGGTTTGACTCCTGTTGAATTTTAGGAAGTCGCACTTCCCAAAATCCTCTTCTCATGCTCAACACATTAAGCTGAGTATCCGTGTGGGAATCTCGAATCTAGTACTTGTGTGACCCTCAATGGTTCAAAGATACAGCTAGCCGTGGGCCCACAACCATTGTGGCTCCGGAATCACAATTCCGGACCTGCCCAACGGATCATGGTAAAGCGTCTAGAAACATCGCCCCATGATCCCCCTAGGTATCACTGATAGTGCCTGCAAGAACCAGTCGGTCGTGGTTAGCGTACAGTACGGTCCTTTCAATCCATATATCCCGATCAGATCAACGACCATTGGTAAATCGAGAGTCGCTATAGATCCGATAGCTATGCATACATCTTAGAGATCAGAATAGTGACATCGCGAGTGTAACTAGGCAAACACATTTACCTAAAACACTTGTAGTACTCTGGCCAGAGATTTGCACACTATTATCCCCTCAGATAGCATAGGATATCCACGCATGTCTACGAGCGGTGAATCCTCGACAACGATGCATCGACTCCTACA
>KV006940.1:144420-175098 GCA_001598015.1 Dorcoceras hygrometricum
TCACTATCTATCTGCATGCTCAGAACATCACAATGTTCCCTACCAATGAAACATGGTACTTCGCATCGCAGATACTAGTCTCGAACTCGGGCGGCCTTATCCTAATTTTGACGGCCCAATCGACTAGGAACATGTTCAGAATACACAGTGACTATTAGATGCGTTTCATGATAGCCGTCATACCCACTATCACATCTAACATACGCTTTAGTGCATTCTAGGTCTTTACTCAACACAATTGTTAATCATCATACAACACAATGAAAGTAAAGAATGCCATATAAGTAAATACGAATATCATATATAAAGACTGTCATATACAAGAGTCTATGAACCCACACGCCACAAGTTGGCTAGTTGGACATCTCCTCTAAAAGTATCAACCTACTAGATCTCTCGCCGCTACAAGTCTGGAGCAAAGCCCATGCTCTACAAGCAGCAGATCAGCTGAGGAGATGAGCAAGGATGCGATGGCCTTGTTCATAAGAAAATTTGGAAAATTTATGCGGAAGCATAATGCGAAACCTTATTCGTTTGATTCTCCTAAGAGAAATTTTAACTCTCCCTCTGATGACAAATGTTATAACTGTGGCAGGCCTGGTCACTTCATGGCTGATTGCAAGAAGTCAAGAAGTGATGAAAAGAAGTGACCAAAGCGTAGCAATAACAAGGACAAGAAGGAGAAAAAGTCTTACCTGAAAGGGAGAACAGAGAAAGCCATGGTGGCTGAAGAAAACAAGAGTGTGTGTGCTTACTCAGATTCAGAGGAATCAAGCTCTGGAACCTCCTCATCAAGCGAAAGTGAGGATTACGTACAGTGTCTCATGGCCGATGACACTGAGGAGGTATTTGACTTTTCCAGTCCTGAATTTACACATGAGGACCTTGTTACTGAACTGAATGAAATGGTCCTCGAATATAAAAAGCTTTCTCAATCATTCGAGGATGTTAAAGCTGAAAAAGAAAGCTGTGCAACAAGCGCTGAGCTGGTTGGCTCAAGCAATATGAAAGCTGCTCTAAGTAAGCTTGTAACTGAGAATGAAGAATTGAGAAGCAGGTCCGAGCAGATACTGAATGAGAACCAGCGGCTGGCTGGAATAATAAGCTCCTGGACTAGATCCTCTGTCTCACTACAAAAACTGCATGGAGCTACAAAGCTATCTGGTGATAGAACCGGATTGGGCTATAATAGCGATGAAGGCAGTACTACTGAAACCAGTATTTCAAGGCTGGAAAGGACAAGGTTTAAAACAATGAACTTTGTAAAACCCAGCACGGAACAACTTACAGAAGCAACATCTGTTGAAGATATGATAGCAGCTCAACCTCAGATCTGGCAAGGTAGGTTCTGTGGGCTGGGATATACTACGTGATCTGCCGTAGGTAGGGTGGTTGTATTAGGGGTAGCCACCCGAGAGCTAGTTGATTCAGGAGCAATGCACTCGTTTATCTCGAAGAAGTTTGTAGGGCGGATGGATATAGCTCAGGAGAGCATGTCGGAGAAACTACTGGTGACGATCCCATCTGGAGAGGATATACGTACAGCCAGCGTTGTACAGCCAACGTTGTCAAGAACCTTGAGATGGAGTTGCAGGGCTGCACAGGAACTGTGCTAATCTCCAAAGCACCTTATAGAATCGCTCCTACTGAGATGAAAGAGCTGAAGGAGCAGATTCAGGAGCTGCTAGACAAATGATTTATTCGCCCTAGTGTTTCCCCATGGGGCGCACCTGTATTCTTTCTGAAGAAGAAAGACGGTAGCATGCGGCTATGCATCGATTACATGGAGTTAAACGCAGTAACAATCAAGAACAAGTACCCTTTGCCTAGAGTGGAGTAACTCTTTGATCAGCTTCAAGGAGCTTCGGTATTTTCTAAGATAGATCTTCGCTCAGGTTATCATCAGCTGAAGATGAAAGAATCAGACGTGCATAAGACATTGTTCAGGACAAGCTATGGCCACTATGAGTTCTTGGTGATGCCTTTTGTATTAACCAACACGCCAGCAGTTTTCATGGACCTTATGAACAGGGTGTTTCAGCGTATCTAGATCAGTTTGTAATCTTATTCATTGATGACATCCTCATCTATTCGAGGAGCAAGGAGGAGCATAAGCAGAACTTAAGGACAGCCCTGGGAGTGTTGAGAGACAGGAAGCAGTACGCGAAGTTCAGAAAATGTGAGTTTTGGTTGGAGAGAGTGACATTCCTTGGTCACATAATTTGTAGTAGAGGAGTAGAGGTGGATCCATCCAAGGTAGAAGCTGTTAAAGAATGGTTAGTACCAAAGAACGCCACTAAAATCTGCAGCTTTTGATGGGATCGATTTTACCCTCTGTTAGTGTATGAAAGTTATTTGTTCAATAACCACGCTTAGAGGGAATAACCAGATATTGTGAAAAACGCTAGATTCAGCTGGACGCTGAAATCAGAATACAGTCACTAAGCGGGTTCAGCTGGATGCTGAAATCGGATCGCTCTTATATGACCAGCTCAGCGCTAAACCAGCGCGATGCAAGAGCCTGGTTCTAGCTGGTTGTTGAAACCAGCTCAATGAAAAAGCAAGCGATCTGGTTATTTAACTTGAGCTGCAATAGCTCAGTGTTCTTGAATTAAAGTGCACCGAGATACAGATTGAGTAATGAAATTAAATCATGCGGAAATAACTCAAACTACACTCGTAAATTTGAAGGCCTTTTCTTAAACAGTTTTATGCATATTAACAAATATGTCATGCGTGTGAATGCAAGTACTGAAAGCTGTAAAGAAGATACGCTGATTTGTTTATGGAAGTTTGGAGCAATATCTCCTACGTCCTTCTTTCGCAACGGGAAGGATCCACTAGAAAACTTTGATTAAAACGACCTTCGCTGCAACCCACTCCTACGACCCGCAACCGCAAGAACTCCAGCATCAACCATCGCACACTAAGCCCGCAAGCTGTGTGACTCACAACACTTCTTTAACGCCTCAGTGCGAAAGGCTACACACACTTCTTTAACGTCTCAGTGCGAAAGACAACACACACTTCTTTAACGTATCAGTGCGAAAGACAACTAGACTTGTTTAATATCTATGTCCAAAGACTACAATGGAGAGTATTGTATAACATCACTCTTAATCAGTTTCGCTTAAATCTCAAATATGAGTGAATGTATATGTGTGTGAGAGATTTACAGTGTAAGAATAATCTCTCAATAATTAAATCTCACACACACTGGGAAGTGCTCGTTGTTCGAGCTGGTTTTTCATTGTCTTCCCCGGTTCAGTGTTGTGCGTTCCTCTGATTTTTCCTTTTGAATTGCACAACACAGTCTCTCTATTATGGAGCTTTAATCTCTTCTTATCTGCTCATCGTCTTCTTCATATATATAGCCCTGTGCAGTTTTTGCCCGTTGGACACATCTTTCCAGCCGTTGATAATTCTTCTGAAAAGGTTCTGGCATGGTTGTACTTTGTGACCTTTGCATTTAATGCTTCAGCAGGATATTTGACTATGAGTTCTGTCCACATTTAATGTTTGCAGCTATTGCTGACTTTGAGTACGAGAATTGTGTACTTCATGTTGATAGGACGAACAAATCAGTTTGAACTAATACAATATAATTTCCACGTCATTTGTGTTCTAACTGCTTTTTCCTTATGAGCTGGTTGCTCCATTCTGCTCAGCTGGTTTCTCCCAGCTCGTCTGCTTCTCATCCAACTGCTCTTGACCTCTGCTCTGCTTGCTGAGCCGGTTTGACTTTAACCAGCTCGCCTCTGTTAACCGTTCAGTTCTCCACAGAGCTGATCTTGTTGAGCTGGTTGCTTCTTCATCACACTGTACTGCTACAGTGCTTTGTTCCAGCTCGCGTTGACTTCGCACTCAATCACTGCCCTTGAGCGCTGCACTTGAGTTGTACTGCACTTCAACACTGCTCTATTCTGCGCTTGAACTGCTCTTCATCTCCTGCGCTTGATCTTCGTGCTGCTCCAAATCCAAGATAGTGAACTAGCTTGGTGTTCCCTGCACTTCTGGAAGTAAAATGTTGTACCAGCTTGGACGTCCCTTACTGTTCCAGCTAGATATCTATGACCAGTCCAGCTTAGGCGTCCCCTCACTGTTCCAGTTTGAATATCTTTACGTCTACTCCAGTCTTAGCAAGCTTCGCAAACCATGTAGAGCGTTAGTACAATAGAAGCAGATTTTGTGTGAATCAAAACTTAGATTATGATATGTAAAAACAGATCCAACAATCTCCCCCTTTTGGATTTACACAAAATCTGGAAAACATATGCAGGTATGTTTATGCTTGAAAATATTTCTCCCCGTTTTTGTGAGAATCAAAAAGGGTTTGTAATCTTGTCTTCCTCTTAATATTTAAAACAAAACTCCCCCTCAACATATTATGGGGTAATTTTATTTTCGAAATAAAATCATTATGCACGGGAAGGCAGTTTGTTGAAACTTTATGTATGCATGAGATTTTGAAAACTCTATGCTACTAAAAATTTCTCATTAATTAGGACCAGAGGAGAAATAGAAGATTCAATTCGCTGAATCTCTTACATTTCTCTCTAAGGCTTAGCCTCGCTCCGCCTTAGAGATCTTGGCCTCCACAGATCTCGCGCAATCTGTCAGCTCGTCAGAAGAGATGTTGCCGCTCTTTCCTTTCAAGAAATCGCTCTGTAATTCAATAGACATTCCTCCCCCTATCCATATGCTATGAGTTTTGAAATCTTAAAAATTTTGTAGCACAGACAGGCTTTCGAACGGATATCAGAGCATAGACCATTTTAAAACTGTTTAAAAATATTTTTCGAAGAAAATGCATTATTCAAGAACAAACTGCTCTGATACCACTTGTTGGGATCGATTTTACCCTCTGTTAGTGTATGAAAGTTATTTTGTCAATAACAACGCTTAGAGGGAATAACCAGATCTTGTGAAAGACGCTGGATTCAGCTGGACGCTGAAATCAGACTACTGTCACTAAACGGGTTCCAGCTGGATGCTGAAACCGGAAAATATGACCAGCTCGGCGCTAAACTAGCGTGGTGCAAGAGCCTGGTACTAGCTGGTTGTTGAAACCAGCTCAATGAAAATGCAAGCGATCTGGTTATTTAACTTGAACTGCAATAGCTCAGTGTTCTTGAATTAAAGTGCACCGAGATACAGATTGAGTAATTAAATTAAATCATGCGGAAATAACTCAAATTTCACTCTTAAATTCGAAGGCCTTTTCTTAAACATATTAACAAATATGTCATGCGTATGAATGCAAGTACTGAAAGCTGTAAAGAAGATACGTTGATTTTTTTTATGGAAGTTCGGATCAAACTCTCCTACGTCTCCCCTTATTCCACAACGGGAAGGATCCACTAGAAGACTTGATTACAACGACCCTCGCTGCAACCCACTCCTACGACCCGCAGCCGCAAGAACTCCTAGCATCAACCACCGCACACTAAGCCCGCAAGCTGTGTGACTCACAACACTTATTTAACGCCTCAGTGCGAAAGGCTACACACACTTCTTTAACGTCTCAGTGCGAAAGACAACACACACTTCTTTAACGTCTCAGTGCGAAAGACAATTAGACTTGTTTAACGTCTCTGTTCAAATACTACAATGGAGATTATTGAATCACATTCTGTAACGCCTAAAAATTCCTGACTACAGAGAAATGAGTGCATGACTATGGGAAAATATTTTTAGATGATTACTTGCCATTTTATATGATTTCAGTTATGATTTTATGCTGCAAGATTTGCATGTGTTATTTTCAGCCTGCTTGAGTTATAGACGCGTAGACGAGATTAGGGCCGACCGGAATGAAAATTATTTGAGATTTTTTAGTTATTGGATTTTTAAGAATGAAATTATTTTATTTTAAGCAACAATTTCTGAAAATTTGAGTTTTCTGACTATTTTGGAAGGGAACCCGTTTTCGCCTATACGGGCTGTTTTATTGAGTTTTAAGGTGTTTTAAAATATGAGGAGGCCTATATTTCGAAAATATTTAATCTTTAAATTCCAATTATGAGTTTTAAGGACCTTTTTAATTAATCAGACGGACAAGCCTGTCTTTTTCTTCCTTTTTTTAATTAAACTCATAGGGGTCACATTAGTCTCATCCCATTTCTTCACAACTCCAAATAAACACTAAACCTAGCCTCCATTAGATGCAACAACTGTCCCCCTCCTCCCCATAACTCAAAATTTCGAAACCATTCATCCATTGGTTAATCTTGGTGATCCAAAGACGGTTGCGCCCCGATCTCGCTTCTACAACGTCGGTACCTCGTAGATCTACCTCTTTTACAAACCAGGCATGTAATATCAACTTCTTTTATCACCATTTAAACTGTATTAATATGTTTTGAAGAAATTATGGTGTGAATTGTATACAATATGTTCAGATCTAAACCCCATGATTTGAGTGCATGCATATGCTTCACGGTTTTTCAACATGTATCACTTTTTCTCTTGAGGATTTGGTCAGGACAATTTCCATCGGTGATGGCTCGGTTCTAGAGGTTCCTAGGGGGCTCATGGTGGTCCAAGTCAGGGAAGTAAGGTGGCTAAGTGGTCGGGTGAACCAGGGAAATCCATGGATGTCGAGGTGGCGCATCGCGCTGCATGGCTGGTGCGTCTCCTTCCCACGATTAGTTCTCCCTGGTTTGTCCACGGTATGTGCCAAGATCGGTCAGGTTAGGACCGGCTGGACCTGGGGGTGGTCCAACCGGCGGGGCTCCGGCCATGGTGGTCGGAGCAGGGAGAGCGAGCGTGAGGAACGGCGCGCCGCTGGTGTGTGCGTGTGGGTGTCCGGTTTAGGGTTAGCATTTGGATGGGTTCGGTTCAATCGAACCGACTGGTTTGATTGGACCGGATTGGTTCTTTGAGTCTCGAGTCAAATGTTTAAAAATCGGTCCAAGTTATTTTAATTATAGACCTGTTATTTAATTTTAAGTCAAAGGTCCAATTTTAAAGAAAATAGCCAGATGTTAAGAATTAAGTCAAACTTTTAAAGTTATGTTCATTTTTAAGTTTTAAGTAAAAAATTAGGGCCTTTGGAATTTTAATTAAGTCAAAATCGATTTTTGGGATTTTAATTTGGTCAAAACCGGTCTTTTGGTCAAAATCGGCTTTTGGGGTCAAAATTGATTTAAATTGATTTTAAAAGTCAAAATTGATTTTAATAAGTCCAAATTTATTTTAAGAAGTCAAAAATTGATTTAATTAGCCACAATTAGCCTTGATTTTAAGAAATAAAAAATTTAAAGAAAATAGGCAAAAATGGTAAAAAGTGGTGAACATTCGTTTCATCGTCTGAGTTAAGAGTGATGTTTAGTCTAGAAGTAGTAGGCCAGACTCCTGAACCAATCCTTACTCAGAGTGATGTTTAGTCTAGAAGTAGTGGTCCAGACTCCTGAACCAATCCTTGACCGAAGTAGAAATATGTAGAAGCCCGTAAGTGTGTATTTAATTATATATGTAGTATTCTACGTACGTAACGTTTTAAAGGAAAGAATTAAATATACATTGACGGGCTAAGCTTTTAAATTGCATGATTTTAAGAAATGCAGGCATCATGAGATTTTATAAAATGATCAGGAATGTCTCTTTTAAGATAAAACCAGAGGGATTGAAGTGATGTGGCAAAGTTTAATGATGGGAGCTAGTCGGGTAGCCGGGCCCGGGGATCCGCTGTTTTAATGTATGATTATGAGCCTATGGATCCATGTGATCACAACATGGTGAAGTGGCAAGCATAGAGGTGTGACATATAGGGATCCCGGCTCGAGGTCAGGTGAACCACACCGCCACGTATGTTGGTTATTTCGACTGATCAGTCACACGCCCGCTCACATTCACTGATACGACTCATACGTTTTTCATGTTATGTTATGTCATGCCTTATGTATGTTTATGTTACGTATGTACGATATGGAATATATGAAGCAAGGTTTTAAGATCATGCACGCATTCATGTTTTAACGTTATTTTATTACAAGTATGTGCCTGCATGCGATTTTATTAGTATGTACTTTGTTATGTTATACGATAGAGCATGTTGAGCCTCTAGGCTCACTAGGTTTAAATGGTGCAGGTGATGACCCTGCTGATGAGTATATCCCGACTGGCGGTGAGGACCTCTGAGCGCCTTCTGCAGCAGTACCCCGTGACAGCCTTTATGTTTCAATTCTGTCATGATACATTTTTCAGATGTTGGTTTTAAAAATGTTCAGTTTCAGTACTTTTATGAAGTTGTCTTTTTTATCAGTTCGGATGGTTTTATGACTTAAAATAATTTTTTTTTCTATTTCAAGTTTTGTTAAGAAAATGATTTAGGAATGTTTTAAAAGGGAGCGAGCCATAATTTAAGTTTATGTTTTTCCGCATATGTTTTAAAAAAAAATTTATAGAGTGTGGATCGTTTCAGTTGGTATCAGAGCGGTGGTTATGGTGGGGTACTTGCTTGCTGCATGGAGTTCAGAAGTCGCACTACCAGTCTTTGAATTTTACTGTTTTACGATTTATGTTTATGATTGCATGTTGCATGTGTTTTAGTTATGTATGAGTTTTTTGCCTTAGATTTTTAAAAATAGACGCTTAGTCATGCACTTAGATTTACGTGATAAGGTTTTGGTGTATCAGAACAATGCCTCCCCAACGTGATAGGACCCAACAGGATGATGCTACACCTCCTCCTCCTCCCCCACCACCTCAGTTGACTCCGTATGAGAGAGCTAGCGTGGACATGCTAGCTGGGATTAACAGGCTGTTGGAGCGTCAGTCAGAGCGACCCGGGAAGTCGCATGAAGAGGACATCGCTGAGAGGTTCCTCAAGCAGGGACCTAAGGAGTTTGCTGGTACCACCGATCCACTTGTTGCTGAAGAGTGGATCCGATCCATGGAGACTATCTATGAATACATGGGTCTAGCGGACGTCGACAAGGTCCGTTGTGATATTTTCATGCTGAAGGGAGACTCCGCTATGTGGTGGAAAGGAGCAGTGGTTGGACTATTTCTAGAGAGCCTGTCATGGGTGGAGTTCAAGAAAGTCTTTTTCGAGAAGTATTTTACTGTGGATACCTAGAGCCTGCTTATTCGGAAGTTTATGAGTCTCCGTCAGGAAGACAAGTCGGTGGCTGAGTATGTGAGGAAGTTTGAGCGAGGGTGTACCTTTGTGCCCTCGATTGCTACAGTGGAGAGTGAGAAGCTGAGGCAGTTTACTGATGGACTGCAACCCGAAATCCGCCACGATGTCAATATGGCTGACGTGGAGACTTACATGGCAGCAGTGAACAGGGCATACCGTTCTGAGAGAGGCCGAAAGGACATGAGGGATGACTTCCAGAGGAAGCGTCAGATGCAGCAGCCCATCAGGGGCCAGTCTTCGAAGCCACCAGCGAAGAGACCATATCAAGGGCCTCCTAAGGGCCCAAATTCTCAGTGGCAGCAGCAGTAGAGACCATAGGGCCAGCAGAGGCCACAGCAGTAGGGGACCAGCGCCCCTAGACATGGAGGGTTTCCAGTCTGCAAGGAGTGCAATAATCAGCATTCAGGACATTGTATGGCAGGGACTGGCAGGTGCTTTCACAACAAGGAGTCAGGGCATATTTCTAGGGACTGCCCTAAGAGGAGGTAGACCACTGGTCGCGTGTACGTGATGCAGGCTAAGGCTGCAGATCTGAACACGACATTGCTCACAGGTATTCCGTTTAGATTTCTGTCGTTTCCGTGTTTTGTCATGTTACTATCTTGGTGTTTTATAATTGAATGCTAGATATAGCACTGCTAGGAAAGTTGTTGCCTTAATTGCTAATAAGTATAAGTGAGAACTGTATGACTTCTAGGACTGGCTTTGAGAACTTTAACGGCTAGGGCTAGCGAACTTAGAACTCTTTTAGGTATCTAAACTGCTTTTGGGATTAAGTATGACCGTAAACGCGTACCTGTGTGACGTTTCTATTTCAGGAGAGATTCGTGTGCTTGGTGTCACTACACTCGCTTTGCTAGACTCGAGGGCGACTCACTCGTTTATTTCGAGTGTGAATCCGGAGAGCATGGGGGTAGCTCTCTCCGTGATGGTTCCGTAAGGAGAGGAGTTGTCGACGACCAGCGTCGTGCAGGGTCTGACGATGACGTTTCAGGATGATGCAGTTAGAGAATATTTGGTCGTTTTTGCCGATGACAGGATCGACCTCATCATAGGCATGGATTGGCTGACAGAGTTTGGAGCAGTTATAGAGGACGATGTCTATTAGACCGCCAGGGCAGGAAGCTTTCTTATTTGAGGCAGCTAAGAGGCCGCGAAAGTCCAGATTTATATCTTTTCTTCAGGCCAGGAAGCTAGTTGAGCACGGATTTCAGGCATTCTTGGCCAGCGTTACCGCTTCTGGAGTTTCAGCAGGCCCTTCACAATCTGATGTGGAGGTAGTCAGAGATTATGCAGATGTCTTCCCTGATGATGTAGTGGGAGTTCCACTGGAGCGAGAGGTGGAGTTTTCTATTGAGCTAATGCCAGGGACAATGACTATCTCTAAGGCACCTTATCTACTAGCTCCTACAGAGATGAAGGAGCTTAAGGAGCAGATTCAGGAGTTGCTCGATAAGGGGTTCATTCGCCCTATCTTTTATCCATGGGGCATGCCAGTGTTGTTTGTGAAGAAGAAGGATGGCAGCATGAGATTGTGCATCGACTACCGGGAGCTGAACCGAGTTACAGTGAAGAATAAGTATCCACTACTGAGGTTTGAGGATTTATTCGATCAGTTGCTGGGAGCTTCGGTGTTCGAGAAGATTGATTTGAGATCTGGCTACCATCAGCTGAGAGTTAGAGAGGAGGACGTGTCCAAGACTGCTTGTAGGACACGCTACGGCCACTACGAGTTCTTGGTGATGCCGTTTCGCCTGATGAATTCCCCACCGATTTTCATGGATCTGATGAACATGGTATTCAGGCAGTATCTAGACCAGTTCATTATAGTTTTCATCAACGATACCCTGGTCTATTAGAGGAGCTTGGAGGAGCATAGGCAGCACTTGCAGACGGCTTTGCAGACTTTGAAGGATCACAGATTGTATGCCAAGTTCAGCAAGTGCGAGTTTTGGCTGGAGCAGGTGGCATTCGTAGGGAATATTGTGTCGAGAGATGGGATTTTTGTTGACCCATCGAAGGTGGAGGCAGTGCAGAACTGGAGGATTTCGAGGAATGCAGCGGATATTCGTAGTTTCTTGGGCTTGACAGGTTATTATCGCAAATTTATCAAGGGCGTCTCTTCTATCTCAGTGCCCTTGACAGCCTTGACCAAGAAGAATGCAAAGTATGTGCGTAGTCCCGAGTGCCAGAGGAGCTTCGATCAGCTGAAGGAGGCCCTTACTTCAGCATCAGTGTTAGCTATTCCAGTGGACCACGAGGAGTTTGTGGTTTATACAGATGCTTCTCTGAGAGGCTTGGGCGCAGTTCTGATGCAGGGTCGTAAGGTTATTGCTTATGAGTCGAGGCAGCTGAAGAGTTATGAGCAGAATTATCCTACGCATGATTTGGAGCTTGCAGCAATGGTGTTTGCGCTGAAGATTTTGAAGCACTATTTGTACGACGAGAAGTGTCAGATATTCATCGACCATAAGAGCCTCAAGTACTTCTTCACCCAGAAGGAGTTGAACATGAGGCAGCGCAGATGGTTAGAGTTAGGGAAGGACTATGACTGAGACATTAGCTACCATCCGGGTAAGGCTAATGTAGTGGCAGACGCTTTGAGCCGTAAGACTACAGTAGTGGCGTGTTTGTCAGTTGAGAGGCCACTACAGGCTGAGCTTCAGATATTCGGCCTAGAGTTCTATTCAGGAGGCTGTGCACTGAGTTTAGCAGCGCTCACCATTCAGCCAACTCTTCGAGAGCGGATCAGAGAGGGGCAGGCCTCCGATGAGCAGTTATAGCAGTGGAGGCAGCGTGATGAGGACAGAGGACGAGGTCTGTATACTTTTGAGGATGGGATAGTCCGTTTCAAAGGGCGTATGTGGGTGTCTAGCACTAGGCAGTTGAGAGCCGAGATCTTATCTGAGGCTCATGCATCGACGTACTCCGTCCACCCAGGGAGTACGAAGATGTACAGAGATCTGCAGACATTGTACTGGTGGCCAGGGATGAAGAAGGACATTGGGAGATTCGTGTTTGAGTGATTGACTTGTCAGCAGGTCAAGGCAGAGCATCAGCGACCGGCAGGATTGTTGCAGCAACTTTCCATTCGTGAGTGGAAGTGGGAGCATATTACGATGGATTTCGTGGTTGGATTGCCTTGGAGTCCCAGAGGGTTCACGGCTATATGGGTGATTGTGGACAGACTCACCAAGTCAGCGCATTTCTTACCGGTGAAGACTGCTTTCACCCTGATGAAGTACGCAGAGCTTTACATCCGAGAGGTGGTCAGACTATATGGCATACCAGTCTCGATAGTGTCGGACAGAGACACCATATTTGTATCTGCATTCTGGAGGAGTTTGCATGCCGCCTTGGGTACGAGATTGTCGTTCAGTACAGCATTTCATCCGCAGAACCAAGTCAGCGCATTTCTTACCGGTGAAGACTGCTTTCACCCTGATGAAGTACGCAGAGCTTTACATCCGAGAGGTGGTCAGACTATATGGCATACCAGTCTCGATAGTGTCGGACAGAGACACCATATTTGTATCTGCATTCTGGAGGAGTTTGCATGCCGCCTTGGGTACGAGATTGTCGTTCAGTACAGCATTTCATCCGCAGACAGACGGACGGTCAGAGAGTGTTATTCAGTTAGAGGATTTGCTGAGAGCATGCGTCATATATTTTCAGGGTACATGGGACTCGAGATAGCCGCTGGTAGAGTTCACGTACAAAAATAGCTTTCAGGAATCGATAGGGATGGCTCCGTATGAGGCGTTGTACGGGAGGAGATGCAGATATCCCGTACACTGGGACGAAGTTTGTGAGAGAGTGCTTACTGGCCGGAGTTAGTGCAGCAGACGGCGGACATTGTGATGAGGATTCGAGATAGGATGAGGACAGACCAGAGTCGTCAAAAGAGTTATACAGATCAGAGACGATGAGATCTGGAGCTAGCTGTGGGAGATCATGTGTTTGTGAGGATATCGCCTATGAAGGGCATGATGCGCTTTGGCTGGAGAGGCAAGCTCAGCCCTAGGTTTATTGAGCCGTTTAAGATTCTGGAGAGGGTTGGTACTCTGGCCTACCGAGTAGCGTTGTCACCCAGCTTATCAGCAGTGCATAATGTCTTCCACATCTCGATGTTGCAGAAGTATGTTCCGAATCCGTCTCATGTGTTGGATTTCGAGCCGCTTCAGTTGGCGCCAGACTTGTCTTTTGAGGAGCGACCAGTGCAGATTCTAACTAGGGAGGAGCGTAGGCTGATAGCACGGAGTATTCCGATGGTCAAGGTCCGGTGGCAGAATCACTCAGAGGATGAAGCTACCTGAGAGACTGAGGCCGATATGCGGATGCGCTACCCGGAGTTATTCAATATGTACTCAATTTTGAGGACAAAATTCCTATAAGGTGGGGAGAGTTGTAACGCCTAGAAATTCCTGACTACGTAGAAATGAGTGCATGACTAGGGAGAAAATATTTTTAGATGATTACATGCCATTTTATATGATTTATTTATGATTTTATGTTGCATGATATGCATGTGTTATCTTTCAGCCTGCTTGAGTTACAGACGCGTGGACGAGATTAGGGCCGACAGGAATGAAAATGATTTGAGATTTTTAAGTTATGGGATTTTTAAGAATGAAATTATTTTATTTTAAGCAACAATTTTTGGAATTTTGAGTTTTCTGACTATTTTGGAGGGGAACCCTTTTTTCGCCTATACAGGCTGATTTATTGAGTTTTAAGGTGTTTTAAAATATGAGGAGGCCTAGATTTCGAAAATATTTAATCTTTAAAGTCCAATTATGAGTTTTAAGTACCTTTTTAATTAATCAGAGGGACAAGCCTGTCTTTTTCTTCCTTTATTCAATTAAACTCATAGGGGTCACATTAGTCTCATCCCATTTCTTCACAACTCTAAATAAACACTAAACCTAGCCTCCATTAGATGCAACAGCCGTCCCCCTCCTCCCCATAACTCAAAATTTCGAAACCATTCATCCATTGGTGAAGCTTGGTGATCCAAAGTCGGTTGCGCCCCGATCTCGCGTCTACAACGTCGGTACCTCACAGATCTACCTCTTTTACAAACCAGGCATGTGATATCAACTTATTTTCTCACCATTTAAATTATATTAATCTATTTTTAAGAAATTATGGTGTGAATTCATGCAATATGTTTAGATCTAAACCCCATGATTTGAGTGCATGCATATGCTTCACGGTTTTTCAACATGTCTCACTTTTTCTCTTGAGGCTTCGGTTTCATCCATTGGTGAAGCTTGGTGATCCAAAGTCGGTTGCGCCCCGATCTCGCGTCTACAACGTCGGTACCTCACAGATCTACCTCTTTTACAAACCAGGCATGTGATATCAACTTATTTTCTCACCATTTAAATTATATTAATCTATTTTTAAGAAATTATGGTGTGAATTCATGCAATATGTTTAGATCTAAACCCCATGATTTGAGTGCATGCATATGCTTCACGGTTTTTCAACATGTCTCACTTTTTCTCTTGAGGCTTCGGTCAGGACAATTTCCAGGGGTGATGGCTCGATTCTAGATGTTCCTAGGGGGCTCATGGTGGTGTCCAAGTCAGGGTAGGAAGGTGGCTAAGTGGTCGGGTGAACCAGGGAAAGCCATGGAGGTCCAGGTGGCGCATCACGCTGCATGGCTGGTGCGTCCACTTCCCACGATTATTTCTCCCTGGTTTTTCCATGGTATGAGCCAAGGTCGGTCAGGTTAGGATAGGCTGGACCTGGGGGTGGTCCAGTCGGTGGGGCTCCGGTGGTGGCCGGAGCAGGGAGAGCGAGCGTGAGGAACGACCGCTGCTCGCACGCGCCGCTGGTGTGTGCGTGTGGGTGTCCGGTTTAGGGTTAGAATTTGGATGGGTTCGGTTCAATCGAACCGGATGGTTCGATTGGATCGGATTGGTTCTTTGAGTCTCGAGTCAAATGTTTTAAAAATCGGTCCAAGGTATTTTAATTATGGACATGTTACTTTAATTTTAAGTCAAAGGTCCAATTTTAAATAAAATAGCCAGATGTTAAGAATTAAGTCAAAATTTTAAAGTTATGTTTATTTTTAAGTTTTAAGTAAAAAATTATGGCCTTTGGAATTTTAATTAAGTCAAAATCGATTTTTGGGATTTTAATTTGGTCAAAACCGGTCTTTTGGTCAAAATTGGCTTTTGGGGTCAAAATTGATTTAAATTGATTTTAAAAGTCAAAATTGATTTTAATAAGTCCAAATTGATTTCAAGAAGTCAAAAATTGATTTAATTAGCCACAATTAGCCTTGATTTTAAGAAATAAAAAATTTAAAGAAAATAGGCAAAAATAGTAAAAATTTGTGAACATTCGTTTCATCGCCGAAGTAGAAAAATGTAGAAGCCCGTAAGTGTATTTAATTATATATATAGTATTCTATGTACGTAAACGTTTTAAAGGAAATGAATAAATATACATTGACGGGCTAAGCTTTTAAATTGCATGATTTTAAGAAATGCACGCATCATGAGATTTTATGAAATGATCAGGCATGTCTCTTTTAAGATAAAACCCGAGGGATTGAAGTGATGTGCCAAAGTTTAATGATGGGAGCTAGCATGGTAGTCGGGCCCGGGGATCCCCTGTTTTAATGTATGATTATGAGCCTATGGATCAATGTGATCATGACATGGTGAAGTAGCAAACATATAGGTGTGACATATAGGGATCCCGGCTTGAGGTCGGGTGAACCACACCGCCATGTACGTTGGTTATTTCGATTGATCAGTCACACGCCCGCTCACATTCACTGATACGACTAATATGTTTTTCATGTTATGTTATGTCATGCCTTATGTATATTTATGTTACGTATGTACGATATGGAATGTATGAAGCAAGGTTTTAAAATCATGCACGCATTCATGTTTTAACTTTATTTTATTACAAGTATGTGCATGCATGTGATTTTATTAATATGTACTTTGTTATGATATACGATAGAGCATGCTGAGCCTTTAGGCTCACTAGGTTTAAATGGTGCAGGTGATGACCCTGATGATGAGTATATCGCGACTGGCGGTGAGGATCTCTGAGCGCCTGCTGCAGCAGTACCCCATGACCACCTTTAAGTTTCAGTTCTGTCATGATACATATTTCAAATGTTGGTTTTAAACATGTTCAGTTTCAGTACTTTTATGCAGTTGTCCTTTTTATCAGTTCGGATGGTTTTATGACTTAAAATAATTATTTATTTCTATTTCAAGTTTTGTTAAGAAAATGATTTAGGAATGTTTTAAAAGGGAGCGAACCATACTTTAAGTTTATGTTTTTCCGCATATGTTTTTTTAAAAAAATTCTAGAGTGTGGATCGTTTCACATTCACTCTTAATTAGTTTCGCTTAACTCTCGAATATGAGTGAATGTATATGTGTGTCTGAGATTTACAGTGTAAACATAATCTCTCAATAATTAGATCTCACACACACTGGGAAGTGCCCTTGTTCGAGCTGGTTTTTCATTGTATTCCCAGGTTTAGTGTTGTGCGTTCCTCTGATTTTTCCTTTTGAATTTGCACAACACACTCTCTCTATTATGGCGCTTTACTCTCTTTTATCTGTTCATCGTCTTCTTAATATAAAGAGCCCTGTGCAATTTTTGCCTGTTGGACACATCTTTCCAACCGAGCTGGTTTTTCATTGTATTCCCAGGTTTAGTGTTGTGCGTTCCTCTGATTTTTCCTTTTGAATTTGCACAACACACTCTCTCTATTATGGCGCTTTACTCTCTTTTATCTGTTCATCGTCTTCTTAATATAAAGAGCCCTGTGCAATTTTTGCCTGTTGGACACATCTTTCCAACCGTTGATAATTCTTCTGAAAAGGTTCTGGCATGGTTGTACTTTGTGTCCTTTGCATTTAATCCTTCAGCAGGATATTTGACTATGAGTTCTGTCCACATTTAATGTTTGCACTATTGCTGAATTTGAGTACGAGAATTGTGTACTTGATGTGGACAAGATGAACAAATCAGTTTGAACTAATACAATATAATTTCCAAGTCATTTGTGTTCAAACTGTTTTGTCCATCTGAGCTGGTTGCTCCAGCTGGTTTCTCCCAGCTGGTCTGCTTCTCATCCAACTGCTCTTGACCTATGCTCTGCTTGGTGAGCCGGTTTGACTTTAACCATCTCGCCTATGTTCACCGTTCAGTTCTCCACAGAGCTGGTCTTGTTGAGCTGGTTGTTTCTTCATCACACTGTACTGCTACAGTTCTTTGTTCCAGCTCGCGTTGACTTCGCACTCAATCTCTGCCCTTGTGCACTGCACTTGAGCTGAACTGCACTTCAACGCTGCTCTATTCTGCACTTGAACTGCTCTTCATCTCCTGCTCTTGATCTTCGTGCTGCTCCAACTCCAAGCTAGTGAACCAGCTTGGTGTTCCTTGCACTTCTGGAAGTAAACTGTTGTACCAGCTTGGGCGTCCCCTTACTGTTCCAGCTAGATATCTTCGACCAGTCCAGCTTAGGCGTCCCCTCACTGTTCCAGTTTGAATATCCTTACGTCAACTCCAGTCCTAGCAAGCTGAGCAATTCATGTAGAGCTTTAGTACAATTGAAGCAGATTTTGTGTGAATCAAAAGTTTGATTCTGATCTGTAAAAACCGATCCAACAGCTTTCTTGGACTAGCAGGATACTACCTGAAGTTCATAAAGGGATTTTCCTCTATTGCAGTACCACTAACAGTGCTGACCAAGAAGAATGCTAATTATATTTGGAGCTCAGAATGCCAGCGCAGCTTTGACACTTTGAAGCAAGCTCTCAGATATCACTCTAACAAATCAAAGGTACGTGAGATCTGATCAGACAAAAATGGGGTGCAATACCTCAATGTTCTTGAACGTGAATAAAGAGAGCACCGAGAACATATCTGGATTGGCATTAAAAATACCAAGCGGAAGTATTCAGAACTGAGCTTTAATTTTAAAAACACTCGCTAAAACAGATTTAATATAATGCAATGCGTGTATGCGGAAATCGTAAAGAAATAAATAACTCAGCTCTTGTTTCTGGAAGTTCGGATATAACATCCTACGTCTCTGCTTATTCCTACTTTAGGAAGGTTACACTAGAGACTTTGATGTTTACAACCTCTGTAAGCACCCGATAACTGAGCCACGCTCCAAGTGAACTCCTAGCACCACAACTGCACATCAGCTTTCAGCCGTGTGTCAAACTTAACAGGAACTTGTTAAATGTCTCTGTTCAAAGACTACAATGAAAGTTTTTGTTTGTGATTCACTCGCTAATCTAAATAGCTCAACTCACGAAATGTGCGAGTGAATATGTGTGTGAGATTTTACAGTGAACGCTCAACTTTCGAATATTAAATCTCACACAACAAGGAAGTGCTTCTACAAAGTTGATAAGGTTCAGCAATCGACACTTGAAATTTGCTTCTTCTCCATGGTGGTCGGCTGCTTCACCTTTCTGTGTTTCTTCCTGTCAATCGAAATTGTTGCATCATCATCTCTCTCAAAATCTTCTTGTATAAATAGCCTTTGTTCAAATTAATCCGTTGGACACAAGTTTCTTCCCGTTGAAAGGTGTTCTGTAAAGCACCGACAGAGTTGTCATTGTGTCCCATATTTTAAGGCTTTAGGCTTTTGTTGACTTCTGAATAGGCTTCTGTTGACTTCTGATAAGTCTGATATGTTCACATCTGAATAGGCTCAGCAGTTGACTTCTATGCTCCAGTTAATCTTCATATCTGATTCGTCAACTGCTTCGCCTCTGAATGTTCTTTATAACATCTGATATAGGCTTCGACCTTTGACCAGCTTCTGCTTGCATCTTTTCTTCATATCTGATTGACATCTGATATCGTCTTCTCTTCATAGCTGAACAGACTTCTCTTCACATCTGAATCCAGATCTCTCTTCATATCAGTATTTCTCTTTGCACCTCTGAATGTTCTTTATAACATCTGATATAGGCTTCGACCTTTGACCAGCTTCTGCTTGCATCTTTTCTTCATATCTGATTGACATCTGATATCGTCTTCTCTTCATAGCTGAACAGACTTCTCTTCACATCTGAATCCAGATCTCTCTTCATATCAGATTTCTCTTTGCACTTGATCCAGATTCCTCCAAACATCTGAATCAGTCTTCACAACAGATGATCCAGATTTCTCCTTCACAGCTGATCCAGACTTCTCCTCACATATGAACCATCTTGCATATTTTCGCATGAGACCAGTGCTACTCCCTCCGAAAAGGTCCAACGAGCAATACTCACCAGCTTCGCTCGTGACCTAAGCCGCTTTTCGGCCAAATTGCTTCGTTTAGTCCTCCGAAATCGTGTTTTACTATTTTCATCTCTTGGTCTGCTACAGTATCAGATCTGATAGAGTTACAGTATCAGATCTGATTCATCTCACTGCTGCCCAGCTTTCGTTAGATTTGGTTCAGCTCCTCTTCGGATCTGAAGTCTTCTCTTTGGCTCTCCAGCTTTCGCATGGGATCTGTCTAGTTGTATTTCCAGCTAAGATCTGCACGCTACATAGAACCATTAGAAACACAATAACAAGTTTTGTGTAATTCAAAACTAAGATCTGGATCTGTTTACACAGATCCATCAATCTCTCCCTTTTTGATTTACACAAAACATGGAATAACAAATGCATGAACTAACAAATTCTCTCCCTTTTTGTGGGAATAAAAAAAGGTTCGAAATCTGGTCTTCTCGAAATATTTAAAACAAAGCTCTCCCTACACTAACACAGTAAGATCTGTGGCAGCAGGGGTTTTCAGATTTTGGAAAAGAAAAACAGATTTGGGGACAACCATATGCACAAGTGATGTGAATTTGAAAGAACTGATCAACTGCTACATGAAAATTCTCATTTATTCATATTTGGAGATAAATTTAAATTGAATTAACAGTATATGTTTCTAAATCGCTGTCCCGTGTGCTATTTATCAGCACGACCAGAAATAGAGAAAATGGCATACATGCAGATTTCGCGAAATCTGTGTGAGCTCGATATAAGATGAAATCTGAATTCAAAATAATTACACACTTTACACTTCATAACATGAGTTTTAAAAATTAAAAACATTTGTAGCATTGATACGATTGCAAAAACTATCAGATTTGACAAAACACAGAGACAAGGTCAAAACTGAAATGGTGCTTCAAATATTACTCAAATTACTAAAGATTAAAAGATAAATAACAATGGAATTCACAGAATTTCTTCCATTTCTCCTGTGTGAGCTCGATATAAGATGAAATCTGAATTCAAAATAATTACACACTTTACACTTCATAACATGAGTTTTAAAAATTAAAAACATTTGTAGCATTGATACGATTGCAAAAACTATCAGATTTGACAAAACACAGAGACAAGGTCAAAACTGAAATGGTGCTTCAAATATTACTCAAATTACTAAAGATTAAAAGATAAATAACAATGGAATTCACAGAATTTCTTCCATTTCTCCTTAAATCTGTCCCATAATAGAATTAAAGGTCTTGGCATACACACAATTCTCGCAAGATCTGTGTCAGCTCGTCAGAAGACATATTACTGCACCTTTTTGGGAACAATGCTCTGAAATTCCAAAATCATTACTCTCCATATCTTTTATAAGTAAGCTCAAATCATTTAAAAACAAAGCACCAGCTGATATTTTCCGCATAAACAAATATTTTGAAAATCCATCAGAGCACTTAAATAAATTTTAACTTCAAAACAGAACACGTGCTACTGAATCACTTAATTTATTCAGATTTGAATAAAAACGATAACTGAAATACCAGATTCTCTTTCATTTCTCTTATTTTGTCCCATGTGCTGAAAACAGCCCAACCAAAATAAGATCTTGACATCCACACAGAACTCGCGCATTCTGTGTCAGCTCGAAAAAAGAGAACATGAAAATCAAAAATCATTTCTCACCTTTTCTTCATAAAATAAGCTTGTCAAAAACTTTTTTTTAAAACTTTAAAACAAGGATACACATGCGTTTTAAAATAAATGCTCGTTCAAGAACAACCTGGTCTGATACCACTTGTTATGAAGGGATCGGATCTCACTCTAACAAATCGAAGGGAAGTGAGATCTGGTCAGACAAAAATGAGGTACAATACCTCAATGTTCTTGAACATGAATAAAGAGAGCACCGAGAACAGATCTGGATTGGCATTCAAAATACCAAGCGGAAGTATCCAGAACTGAGCTCTAATTTTAAAAACACTCGCTAAAACAGATTTCAAATATAATGCAATGCGTGTATGCGGAAAGCGTAAAGAAATAAATAACTCAGCTCTTGTTTCTGGAAGTTCGGATATAACATCCTACGTCTCCCCTTCTTCCTTCTTCAGGAAGGTTGTTAAGACCGAAAAACGGAAAATAAATGCAAGCGAGCGCTGTTACTAAAAAATTAAAATTTTGCGCTGCTATTATGAGGTGCAACACCTCGGGTTCTTGAACATAAAATGGAGCACCGGAGACAGATCTGGTATGTAATAAAAACATGCGGAAAACACCAGAAATGAATCCTAATACTTTAAAACGATGCAAACAGATTTCTGCTACACAGGAATTTTTTACTGTGCAAGTGTGCATTCTAATGTGTTATGCGTGCTAAGTAAAAGCGTATGCAGAACTGTAAATCGTAAAGAATACAAACAGTGCGATTTGTTTATGGAAGTTCGGACTTCAATGTCCTACGTCTCCCCTTCTTCCTCCTCGGAAGGTTCCACTAGAAGATTTGATCTACACCTCATGTACAGACCCGATCCCACAACCAACAGCTGCGAGAACTCCTAGACTCCACCAGCCCTCGGCTGTCACTCACTTGTTTTACGCCTATGTGAGAAAGGCTACAAACACAGAGTTTAACGCCGTCGTGCTTGGACGGGATCTGATTGTTTGGGTTTGAGATTCATTCACTATACAATTTCGCCCAACTCTCATGAATGTGAATGAATCTCTGTGTGTGTGAGATTTACAGTGTAAGCACAACTCTCGTAAAAATTAAATCTCACACACTAGGTAAATGCTATACAAAAGCTGATTGAGACTCAGCAGTAGACACTCGTTATGCTCTCCTCTCTAATGGCGGTCTACTGCTTCGTCTCCAATTTTCTTCCCTCTGTATTTTGCACTCTGTCAAAACTCCCTGTTCTTCAACAGTGCTTCTTGTATATATATTTGCTTCCCCCAAATATGGCCGTTAGATTAATTCCAATGCCTCTGTGCGCTTGTTATGGCTAATTTGTCTTCTTTCCAAGTTGGTACAATCATCCTCTGTATATTGTACTATTTCCCAGAATAGTACTAATCTTGTCCCCTTGATTTAAGGCATTAGTACGACTTAATTTCAGCCACAGATTCTTTCCCTTTTAAATGGTGATTGCGTCCAAGTAGCTGAATTACTTGTAACGGTTGAAAGCTTGCAACAGATGAGTTCTTCTCGTATTTATCTTCTCTACTGCCTCGCTTCTATTCTTCATCAGCTTCTATTCTTCATCAGATTTCTCCTGTTGATCAATTTACTAATTATGCTGATGTATCAACTACTGATTCTGCTGATGTAACGTTGCTGATTCTGCTTGTACGTTGCTGAATAACGTTGCTGAATTCTGCTGTTGAGATTGCTGAATTCTTACTGTTGAGATTGCTAAATTCTTACTGTTGAGATTGCTGAATTCTGCTTGATATCGTTGCTGAATTCTTACTGTTGAGATTGCTGAATTATTACTGTTGAGATTGCTGAATTCTGCTTGATAACGTTGCTGAATTCTGTTTGTAAACGTTGCTGAATTCTGCCTCTTCAATCAGCAACGCTGATGTCATGGTTGCTGAATTCTGCCTCTTCAATCAGCAACGCTGATGTCATGGTTGCTGAAATATGCTTCTTCAATCAGCAACGCTGATGTCATGGTTGCTGAATTTTGCTTCTTCAATCAGCAATGCTGATGTCATGGTTGCTGAATTTTGCTTCTTCAACAATTCAGCAACTTTCAACTCCTCTTTCGCGTACACGATTTCAACAGTTCTCTTTCATATTCTACTGTTCATATCTCTTCCATATTCTTTTCTTCTTACATAATTTCTGCACACTACGTAAATAAATTAGAAACACAGTAACAGGTTTTGTGTAATTCAAAACTTAATCAGGATCGATCCATCAATCTCTCCCTTTTTGATTTACACAAAACCTTAAATAATACATGCATTGATCTAACATGATGTCATGGTTGCTGAATTCTGCTTCTTCAATCAGCAACGCTGATGTCATGGTTGCTGAATTTTGCTTCTTCAATCAGCAATGCTGATGTCATGGTTGCTGAATTTTGCTTCTTCAATCAGCAATGTTGATGTCATGGTTGCTGAATTTTGCTTCTTAAACAATTCAGCAACTTTCAACTCCTCTTTCGCGTTCACGATTTCAACAGTTCTCTTTCAGATTCTTACTGTTCATATCTCTTCCATATTCATTTCTTCTTACATAATTTCTGCACACTACGTAAATCAATTAGAAACACAATAACAGGTTTTGTGTAATTCAAACTTAATCAGGATCTGTTTACACAGATCCATCAATCTCTCCCTTTTGATTTACACAAAACTTTAAATAATACATGCATGATCTAACAATTCTCTCCCTTTTTGTGGGAATCAAAAAGGGGTAGTAATCTTTCCCAGTATATTTTAAATAAAGCTCTCCCTACATTGCCACACAAAAAAAAAATCGTGGCAGCAGGAATTATTTTCAGATTTGAAAATAAAAGAATTTTGGGAAGAACCATATGCATGAATGATATGATTTTGAAAGAGCTGAAAATATGCTTCTGCTTTAGCTTATAATATGCAGACGAGAGATTAATAAAAAACTCTCCCTATCTTTTATAATATAAGCTCAAATCATTTTTTTTGAAAAAATTTAAGCACCAGCTGAAATTCTGCATAACAGAACGTTTGAAAACTTATCAGAGCACTTAAATATTGTTTTAAATAAACAAATATGCTACTGAGTCACTCACATATGAATAACCAGAAAGAAAATGTGACAGTTAAAGCTCAGATTTTCATTCTCCTATTTCGTCCCATGTGTTGTCACCGAGCCTCGCTCCAGGTGAACTTATAACACAACGAAAGTAGGATCTTGGCATCTGCATGAAACTCGCGCATTCCGTGACAGTTCATCAAGAGAAAACCAGTTCTATATATAAAACAAGTCATTTTCATCTGGCCTTCATAATATAAGCTTCTCAAAAACATTTAAAACATTAAAAACATAGCACATGCGTTTTAAAATAAGTGCTCGTTCAAGAACAACCTGCTCTGATACCACTTTTAAGACCGAAAAACGGAAAATAAATGCAAGCGAGCGCTGTTACTAAAAAATTAAAATTTTGCGCTGCTATTATGAGGTGCAATACCTCGGGTTCTTGAACATAAAATGGAGAACCGGAGACAGATCTGGTATGTAATAAAAACATGCGGAAAACACCAGATATGAATCCTAATACTTTAAAACGATGCAAACAGATTTCTGTTACACAGAAATCTGCTACTGTGCAAGTGTGCATTCTAATGTGTTATGCGTGCTAAGTAAAAGCGTAGCAGAACTGTAAATCGTAAAGAATACAAACAGTGCGATTTGTTTATGGAAGTTCGGACTTCAATGTCCTACGTCTCCCCTTCTTCCTCCTCGGAAGGTTCCACTAGAAGATTTGATCTACACCTCATGTACAGACCCGATCCCACAACCAGCAGCTTCGAGAACTCCTAGACTCCACCAGCCCTCGGCTGTCACTCACTTGTTTTACGCCTATGTGAAAAAGGCTACAAACACAGAGTTTAACGTCGTCGTGCTTGGATGGGATCTGATTGTTTGGGTTTGAGATTCATTCACTATACAAATTCTTCCAACTCTCATGAATGTGAATGAATCTCTGTGTGTGTGAGATTTACAGTGTAAGCACAACTCTCGTAAAAATTAATCTCACACACTAGGGAAATGCTCTACAAAAGCTGATTGAGACTCAGCAGTAGACACTCGTTATTCTCTCCTCTCTAATGGCGGTCTACTGCTTTGTCTCCAATTTTCTTCCCTCTGTATTTTGCACTCTGTCAAAAATCCCTGTTCTTCAACAGTGCTTCTTGTATATATATTTGCTTCCCCCAAATATGGCCGTTAGATTAATTCCAATGCCTCTGTGCGCTTGTTATGGCTAATTTGTCTTCTTTCCAAGTTGGTACAATCATCTTCTGTATATTGTACTATTTCCCAGAATAGTACTGTCCCCTTGATTTAAGGCATTAGTACGACTTAATTTCAGCCACAGATTCTTTCCCTTTTAAATGGTGATTTCGTCCAAGTAGCTGAATTACTTGTAACAGGTGAAAGCTTGCAACAGCTGAGTGCTTCTCGTATTTATCTTCTCTACTGCCTCGCTTTTATTCTTCATCAGCTTCTATTCTTCATCAGATTTCTCCTGTTGATCCATTTACTAATTCTGCTTATGTATCAACTACTGATTCTGCTGATGTATCAACTACTGATTCTGCTGATGTAACGTTGCAGATTCTGCTTGTACGTTGCAGATTCTGCTTGTACGTTGCTGAATAACGTTGCTGAATTCTGCTGTTGAGATTGCTGAATTCTTACTGTTGAGATTGCTGAATTCTGCTTGATAACGTTGCTGAATTCTTACTATTGAGATTGATGAATTATTACTGTTGAGATTGCTGAATTCTGCTTGATAACGTTGCTGAATTCTGTTTGTAAACGTTGCTGAATTCTGTCTCTTCAATCAGCAACGCTGATGTCATGGTTGCTGAATTCTGTCTCTTCAATCAGCAACGCTGATGTCATGGTTGCTGAATTCTGCCTCTTCAATCAGCAATGCTGATGTCATGGTTGTAGAATTCTGCTTCTTCAATCAGAAACGCTGATGTCAGGGTTGCTGAATTTTGCTTCTTCAATCAGCAATGCTGATGTCATGGTTGCTGAATTTTGCTTCTTCAACAATTCAGCAACTTTCAACTCCTCTTTCGCGTACACGATTTCAACAGTTCTCTTTGAGATTCTTACTGTTCATATCTCTTCCATATTCTTTTCTTTTTACATAATTTTTGCACACTACATAAATCAACTAGAAACACAATAACAGGTTTTGTGTAATTCAAAACTTAATCAGGATCTGTTTACACAGATCCATCAAGGTTCCACTAGAAGACTTTGTTGTTTACAACCTCTGTAAGCACCCGATCACTGAGCCACGTGTTGGGGTGCCAACGGCGGATCCGGATCACGCCTCCCGGCGAGGCAGCGGAAGAACAAAAACAATACCGGGAGACGATCAATACGATAAAAACTAACATGCTATGACATTCATAGGGCGTTTAAGATTGCTACCTAGCTGGCAAATCGTGCCTGGCTCCGACCGATTTCGTAAAGAAAGCGGCACTTCACGGTAGGCGGCGGTAGATATCGTCAATCAGGTCCACGACGGGAGACGAGATTCCTTCATCAGCCTGCACTAGAAGGCCTGACGAGATCGGCACGGACGGATTCTCCTCGTCAAGATTGGCCGGAAACAATTTTCCGGCGGCACGTGGCGGCGGCGGCGCACAAAGGGCGGCGGCGGCGTGAGGATGAGGAGAGGGGGCGGCGGCTATAGTGCTTAGGTTTAGGGTTAATTGTATCAAGTGTTTAAGTTAAGTCCTAAGTCTATATTAAATAGACTTAGTGATGGATTTGGATCCGGCCCAACGGGCCCGGGTCCAACGGATGAACATTCGTTTCATCTCCATCACCGAGACTTCATCATAGATCCGATCACCGATCATATCGGACCGATCGACTCAGTTTCCAAAACTGAATGCTATGATCTGAAAAACCATTTTTTAGAACCCCAGTGCAAAATGACCGTTTTGCCCCTCAACAGCGGGAAATCCCGATTTGACCCCTGTTGAATTTTAGGAAGTCGCACTCCCCAAAATCCTTTTCGTATGCTCAACACATTGAGCTGAGTATCCGTGCGGGAATCTCGAATCCAGTACTTGTGTGACCCTCAATGGTTCAGGGATACAGCTAGTCGTGGGCCCACAACCATTGTGGCTCCGGAATCACAATTCCGGACTTGCCCAATGGATCATGGTAAGAGCGTCTAGCAACATCGCCCCATGATCCCCTAGGTATCACTGATAGTGCCTGCAAGAACCAGTTGGTCGTGGTTAGCGTACAGTACGGTCCTTTCAATCCATATATCCCGATCAGATCAACGACCATTGGTAAATCGAGAGTCGCTATAGATCCGATAGCTATGCATACATCTTGGAGATCAAATAGTGACATCACGAGTGTAACTAGGTAAACACATTTACCTAAAACACTTCTAGTACTCTGGCCAGAGATTTATACACTATTATCCCCTCAGATAGCATAGGATATCCACGCATGTCTGCGAGCGGTGAATCCTCGACAACGATGCATCGACTCCTACATGCATCGGGGTCTCACCCAATCCCGACGCCTTATGACCCCAAGTGAATCGGCAAACGAGTCAAAGTGAGATGCCTATCATGTAGAGTCTCAATGACGTTTCGAGTCGTGAGGACTAATCAGTACAACCAAGACCTCGGACTTATCCACTCGACAAATGGTAACCACTTGGAAAGTCCGAAGGAGGGTAGTTCAATAGATCACCAGGTCACTAACTATCTGCATGCTCAGAACATCACAATGTTCCCTACCAATGAAACATGGTACTTCGCATCGCAGACACTAGTCTCGAACTCGGGCGGCCTTATCCTCATTTTGACGGCCCAATCAACTAGGAACATGTTCAGAATACACAGTGACTAATAGATGTGTTTCATGATAGCCGTCATACCCACTATCACATCTACCATGCACTTTAGTGCATTCTAGGTCTTTAGTTAACGCAATTGTAAATCATCATACACACAATGAAAGTAAAGAATGCCATATAAATAAAATGCGAATATCATATATAAAGATTGTCATATACAAGAGTCTATAAACCCACACGCCACAAGTTGGCTAGTTGGGCATCTACTCTAACAATCTCCCACTTGCCCTAAAGCCAACTACTCATCAGACGCAGTCCCATTGTTTCGCGATGTTTTTCAAACAACGGTCCAGGCAAGGGCTTCGTAAGTGGATCAGCAACGTTGTCCGCAGAGGCGACTCTCTCAACTGCTATGTCACCTCTAGCCACAATATCCCGGATTATGTGGTATTTCCTCAGTATGTGTTTGGATCTTTGGTGAGGGATGTACTCAGCCTCAGTGGTTGAATCCGCGATGGTGTCTTGCTTGGAACTCTTCCAAGAGACAGCACCACCATTGAGTATGAATACAAATCCAGAGGTTGATTTTGAATCATCCACGTCACACTGGAAGCTAGAATCTGTGTAGCCTTCCAGTTTCAGTTCACCACCCCCATAGACCATGAACATATTCTTAGTCCTTCGCAAGTACTTAAGAATATCCTTCACAGCCTTCCAATGAAATTGGCCGAGGTTGGCCTGGTAGCGGCTCGTGACACTCAGAGCATATGCGACATCCGATCTAGTCGAGATCATGCCATACATAATACTAACTATTGCCGAGGCATATGGTACACGTGCCATACTCTCTATCTCCTCATCAGTCTTTGGACACATAGACTTAGATAGAGTGACCCCGTGGCACATAGGTAGGTGTCCTCTCTTGGACTCTTTCATAGATAACCTCTTAAGTATGGTATCGATGTAGGTAGCTTGGGTGAGTCCGAGCATCCGTTTAGATCTATCCCGATAGATCTGTATTCCAAAAATATAGGATGCTTCACCCATGTCCTTCATCGAAAATCTACTAGACAACCATACTTTGGTTGACTGCAGCATTCCTACATCATTCCCAATGAGTAGAATGTCATCAACATAAAGTACGAGGAATGTCACAGCGCTTTTAAATACCTTCTTATAAACACATGGCTCCTAGGGATTCTTGATGAAACCAAATTCCTTAATTGTTTCATCGAATCTCAGGTTCCAACTTCGCGATGCTTGTTTGAGACCGTAGATCGATCTCTGAAGCTTGCATACCTTATGCTCGCTTCCAACAGATGTGAAACCCTCAGGCTGCGTCATATAGATCTCTTCCTTAATGTTTCCATTAAGGAACGTAGTTTTCACATCCATTTTCCATATCTCATAGTCGTACCATGCGGCTATGGCTAACAAGATTCTAATTGACTTGAACATTGCGACTGGCGAGAAGGTTTCATCGTAGTCAACACCTTGCCTTTGAGTGTAACCTTTCGCGACCAGTCGTGCCTTGTAGGTCATTACCTTACCATCAGGCCCAAGTTTCCTCTTGTATACCCATTTGCACCCAATAAGAACAATTCCTTCGGGAGGGTTAACAAGAGTCCAAACTTGGTTAGCATGCATTGAGTCAAACTCAGACTGCATTGCTTCAAGCCATAAATTAGAATCAGCATCGGAAATTGCCTCCTTGAAAGTCCTTGGATCAGATCCAACAACTTGATCACTTTGATCATCTTCAAGGAGAAAACCATATCTCTCAGGAGCTCTAGGAGTCCTTTCGGATCTCCTAGGTGCGACCATTTCTGGTACTTGCTCTGGAGGTGCGGGAGATTCATTTGGTACTTCAGTTGGATCTCGAACCTCTTCGAGTTCTACTATCTTTCCCTTTCTATCAAGTAGAAATTCCCTTTCCATAAAGGTGGCATTCCTAGAAACAAACACTTTTGTTTCGCTGGGATAGTAGAAGTAGTATCCAATGGAATTCTTTGGATACCCAATGAAGTAGCATAAGATGGATCTCGTATCCAGCTTATCTCCCACTGTCTGCTTCACGTAAGCAGGACATCCCCAAATCCTCATGAATGAGTATTTGGGTGGTTTGCTCATCCATATCTCATACGGAGTCTTATCCACTGCCTTGGTGTGGACATTGTTCAACAACATTGCCGCCGTTTCGAGCGCATAGCCCCAAAACGAGGTAGGAAGTTCAGTGAAGCTCATCATAGATCGAACCATGTCCAACAAGGTCCGATTACGACGCTCCGCTACACCATTGAGCTGTGGTGTGGCCGGAGGGGTCCACTGTGCGAGAATCCCCAACATTACCGCCGTTTCGAGCGCATAGCCCCAAAACGAGGTAGGAAGTTCAGTGAAGCTCATCATAGATCGAACCATGTCCAACAAGGTCCGATTACGACGCTCCGCTACACCATTGAGCTGTGGTGTGGCCGGAGGGGTCCACTGTGATCTAATTGATAATACTATCGGAGTGAAACAAGAAATCTAAAGAAAAACAGAAACTAGACGAAATTAGTAACAAGAAAACCTTTTGTATGTGTATCTCCAACTATTTTGGAGATAATATAGTAATCATAAAGCCTGAGACAACCCAGAAAGCAATTTATCATAATATGATCAACTTTGTAAGCCGGCTTGGGTCGTGAGTATTTACTTCGACTTAGAATC
>KV006940.1:187635-209134 GCA_001598015.1 Dorcoceras hygrometricum
TCAGTGAAGCTCATCATAGATCGAACCATGTCCAACAAGGTCCGATTACGACGCTCCGCTACACCATTGAGCTGTGGTGTGGCCGGAGGGGTCCACTGTGCGAGAATCCCATTCCCTTTCAGATAGTCCTGAAATTCAGCACTTAGGTATTCACCACCTCGATCAGATCGAAGTGCTTTAATACTTTTGCCTAATTGATTTTCTACTTCAGCCTTGAATTCTTTGAACCTTTCAAAGGATTCAGACTTGTACTTCATCAAGTACAAGTACCCATACCTAGAGTAATCGTCGGTAAAGGTGATGAAGTATGTGTGACCGTATTTAGTACCAATACTAAACGGGCCGCACACATCAGTATGGATCAAATCCAATAGGCCTTGAGCACGCTCACCCTTGCCCTTGAAGGGTTGCTTAGTCATCTTTCCCTTTAGACAAGACTCACAAGTCGGTAGGGAGTTAATGTCTGACCGATCAAACATGTCACTCCTAACTAACTTGTTCATCCTTCTTAGAGAAATGTGACCTAGCCTAGCGTGCCAAAGTTGTGCTGGGTTCAAGTTATCGTGTGTCCTTTTAATCGTTGTTGTATGTGCTTCGACACGCGAGTTGGAACGTCTTTTAATTGTAAGGTGTATAAATCGTTTTCGCGTTCCCCAATTCCAATTAAACATCCATTCTTGTAAATATTGCAAATCGAATTAGAAAACATACAAGAATATCCATCACTATCAAGCATAGAAAACAGAAATAATGTTCTTTATTAATTCGGGAACAAATAAAACGTTTCTCAACAACAACTTAAAATCAGAAGACAGAAATAAATAAACATCTCCTATAGCTATAGCAGCAACCCTTGCTCCATTGCCAAGCCTCAAGTGGGTCTCACCCTCTCTTAGACGTCGGATTCTTGTCATCACCTGCAAATCATTGCAGATATGAGATCCACATCCGTTATCAAGTACCCAAGAAGTCGAATTAAGAGACATATTTATTATGTTTTATCGAAAATATTCTAAGTATGAAATCAGCAGGTTCATTTCTTTGATCGAAAATCAGCAGATGCAGATTCAGTAGATGCTTTGCTTTCGCAAATTCAGCAGATGTTTTGTAAAATCAGCAGATGTATAAATTAGTAGTAGCGACTGGTTGTAGCGACTGGTTGTAGCGAATGAGTTATGCGCTACGACATCGTTTCGATTTATAATTATTTAAAAGACCTCGCGACTGGATTCTTGTCTTGCGAATGATTCCTATTCGTTGCGACTGGTACTGTTCACCTGCAGATGTAATTCACTTCATTATTTCAGCAGTTGCTTTACTTATTTCTAAGTACTGTGCATTCAGCTGGTATTAGTCTTGCGACTAGTACTGTTCACCCCAGCTGGTCACTATTCATCCTTCGTTTTCTTCATTAGATAACGAAAATCTCAGAATTTGATTCTTCCTTCAATTCTAAATTAGTTTAATGAATCTTTCGACTTATCTGACAGATTCAACTAGCTAAATTATTCAGTTTTCATCTTTGCAAGCATTATGAGGAAATCTTTATAGTTCCAGAACATCATTAGACAACGAAAACCAGTAGCTCAAATAAAAAGAAAGAAAACAGAGCAGAACATTGTTTTACGAAATGCTTTAAGTTATGACAATGAAAAGGGTCCCTAATGAAAGGGTGAGTGCGCGGCTGACGAACCGTGTGCCCTTTTAACCAGAAAGGACTAGGATTACAGGTCGACGGATCTGTATACCCCTTCAACCATGAGCCATAGTGCTAAGACTGATATCAGGAGTTTGATCAAACGAAATGGACCAAATGTTTAAAGTATTGTCATAATTTTTCCCAGAAAATGAAAGAAGAGCACAAGAGTGATTACTATCACAGTTCTTAAGAGATGTTTAAAGAAAATGTTTCCAGAATTGATTCATGCTTATGCTTTCGATTATTAGTAAACTTCATAAGTTATGTTACGCTCGTTTATTCTTAAGCATAATGTTCAGACTCCAGTATATACCAGTTCTTGAGCAATTGTATTCTTACTTCTGTTATTCCAGATTTTACCTGCTGGGCCTTTGGCTCACTAGTTTTTGTTGAGTGCAGGTGAATTACAGCAGGAAGATGGAGGGAGATGAACAGAATGGAAGGAATGTGTTTATCGTGGACAATAGAGTTTTGTTTTCTTCTGTTTCGAAGTTTATAGCTTCTTTTTGAGAACACTGGTGTATTGTACTAAATATTCTGGTTTAAGTTGTATCAAAACAAGATTTCAGAATTTGTTATGTTTTCAACCAGACGTTATCACACTACGAGATGCATTATTGACAGATTGATATAGTTGTTCTCTTCATTTCCGCACCATTGCATAAATTATTTTAGATTTCTTACCCTTGAATGTGAAACATTTCAGTATACTCGTTTCAACCCAGATAGTTAGTAGCGATCCATTCTCCAACGTTTATAACTTTTGATTTCGTTCAATTGAACCCCAAAACTTATGATTATTCCGTCAAGAAAATGAGGGTCGTTACAGTTGGTATCAGAGCATGGTCCTTGAGATAAACACACTTCCAGTCTGAGCAAATCTCTCCAGCTTCTGCAAAACTTGTGAGTTTTATGTTCATGTTTTAGCATAGAGTAATCTCTCATATAGAATTGTGGTGGATTTGGACTACCCTTTACAGATATGTCAGGAAGAGGTAGAGGAAGAAGGAGTTTTGTTGAAGGAGATAGCGAATCAGAAGGCATAACTCCAGTCCTCGCCAATATGGCGCAACTTTTAGAACGTCTAGTTGATCAAACCTCTAACGGGAATGGTCATTCTACGAGTAGAATGATCAGCAGAGAAGATCCCCAAGAGAAGTTTAGGAGGCAGCGACCTCAAGAATTTTCTGGCACTACTGATCCCCTGGTGGCAGAAAGTTGGATAAAATCTATGGAGGTGATATTCGATTATCTTCATCTAACAGAGTTAGAGAGGCCTCGATGTGCGATCTATATGTTGAGAGGCGACGCTATGATGTGGTGGGGAGGAGCCAAGCTAACTGTAGACTTGGAAGTTCTCACATGGGAAGAGTTTAAGAGAGTATTTTTCGAGCAATACTTCACAGCGGATGTTAGAGAACAGTTACAGAGTGAATTCCTAACTCTGAAACAAGAAGGATTGCCGATGCAGGATTATATCCGCAAGTTTGAGAGAGGATGTTACTTTTTTCCATTGATAGGGACAAACGCAGATGCTAAACATCGCCATTTTATTAATGGGTTGAAGCCCATGATCAAGCATGATGTTAGATTGGCTGAACCAGTAGACTACAAGTCAGCAGTGAATAAAGCTTTGAGGGCGGAGCAAGACTGGAAAGCGATCGACGAGGAGAGACAATTGAAGAGGCAAGCTTTCCAACAAAATGATAAGAGAAAATTTAAGAAGCAGAATAACAACAACCAGCAGCAGGGGTCAATTGGGAAGGGACCAATTGCTGCTCAACCAATTTCCTCTGTTCCTAGCAGTGGAAATAGAACTCCATGCCCCGTTTGCAAGAAGAATCATAAGGGGAAGTGTCTTCAAGGACAGAATGTATGTTATACTTGTGGTAATCCAGGCCACATGTCGAGAAGCTGTCCTCAGAAGCAACAGCAACAACAACAACAACTTATTACCAGTAGGGCGTATGTGATGACTGCTGCTGAAGCACCAGCAGATACTACATTGGTGACGGGTAATATTTCAGTTGATAATTTGCCTACAGTAGCATTATTAGATTCTGGTGCAACGCATTCGTTTGTATCAGATAGATTTTCTGAGAAATTATCTGTTAAACAATGGAAATAGAAATAGGATACTGTGTTCAAACTCCTACAGGAGGAAATATAGTAACCAATCGACTACTTCGAAATGTAGAGCTTGAATTGCAGGGTAATATTTTTTATGCAGATCTTATAGTACTACCTATAGTTTGAATTTGACTTATATTGGGAATAGATTGGTTAGTAAAATACGAAGCTGTTATAAACTTTAAGCAAAGATCTGTCCTTATTAAGAAACCCGATGGAAGTTCATTTTCATTCAAAGCTGGTATGTATGTAAAGACCCTTAAAGTAATATCAGCAATGAAAGCCCAAAAGTGTATAATAAATGGTTGCCAAGGATTTTTAGTAAATGTTATATCATTAGAACTTGAAAAGAAAAAGAAATTAGAACAAGTACATGTTGTAAGAGAATTCCCAGATATTTTCCCAGAATTGATAAAGTAGTATTCTTGGGCCACATTATTTCGAAGAATGGAATAGAAGTGGATCCTTCAAAAGTAGAATATGTTCGAAGTTGGCCTGTACCAAAGAATGTCTCGGAGATTCGAAGTTTCCTAGGACTTGCAGGATATTATAGAAGATTCATAGAAGGATTTTTGAAGATTGCTGTTCCATTAACGGCTTTAACCAAGAATAACGTGAAGTATGATTGGACTCCCAAATGCCAATCCAGTTTCGATAAATTGAAGCATACATTAGTTGAAGCCCCTGTTCTAACGTTACCAACAGAGAAAGGGAATTTTGTGAATTACACTGATGCATCGAAGACAGGGCTGGGAGCTGTTCTGATGCAAGAAAGAAAAGTAATTGCTTACGCTTCTAGGCAATTGAAAATTCACGAAAAGAATTATCCCACGCATGACCTGGAGTTAGCAGCAGTGGTTTTCGCATTAAAGATTTGGAGACACTATCTTTACGGTGAGAAGTGCGAAATTTTCACAGATCATAAAAACCTTAAATATTTCTTTACTCAAAAGGAATTGAACATGCGACAGAGAAGATGGCTTGAATTAGTTAAAGATTACGATTGTGTAATTAGCTATCATCCGGGAAAAGCTAACGTAGTAGCAGATGCGTTGAGTAGAAGAAATGTGGGATTAGCGCAAATCTCAGTTCAGATTCCCCTGGCATTAGAAATTAATCGATTTGAACTTGAGATTATTCGAAAGGAAAGTGCTGCTAAGTTATCAATTCTCACGATCCAATCAACGCTTAAAGATAGGATCAAAGAAGGGCAAACTAAGGATGAGCAACTCCAGAAGTGGAAGCAGCAGGATGAAAACAGAGGATCAATTTTGTATACAGTGGAAGAAGGAATTGTTAAACACCAAGGTAGATTGTGGGTACCGCGCACTGATGGTTTGCGCAATGAGATTATGATTGAAGCCCATAATTCGCCGTATTCAATCCATCCAGGCGGAACAAAAATGTTCAAAGATCTGCAAGATCTGTTTTGGTGGCCAGGTATGAAACGCGATGTTTGTAGATTTGTTGCGGAGTGTTTAACCTGTCAACAAGTTAAAGCAGAACACCAGAGACCAGCAGGAATGTTAAAGCCACTTCCTATACCTGTTTGGAAATGGGATAACATAGCAATGGATTTCGTGGTGGGATTACCCAGAACAGTTTCGGGTTGTAACGCGATTTGGGTAATAGTTGACAGATTAACTAAGTCTGCTCATTTTCTTCCCGTAAAGACAACTGATGTTTTGAATAAGTATGCAGAGCTATATATCAAGGAAATAGTCAGACTTCACGGGATTCCAAGTTCTATTGTTTCAGATAGAGATCCTAGATTCACTTCGAGATTCTGGAAAAGTTTACACCAAGCCTTAGGAACGAATTTAACTTTCAGTACAGCATTCCATCCTCAAACCGATGGGCGATCAGAAAGAGTAATTCAAATACTGGAAGATTTGTTAAGGGCTAGTGTTCTAGATTTTTCAGAAAGCTGGGAATCTAAGCTACCATTGATTGAATTCACCTACAACAACAGTTATCAAGCGTCGATAGACATGGCCCCATACGAAGCTCTGTATGGCAGGAAATGTCGAGCACCAATTCTTTGGGATGATGTGGGTGAAAGAAACGAAATAGGACCTGATATTATAGAGCAAACTTCAGAAGCAATTAAGAGAATACGTGAAAGAATGAAGACTGCTCAAAGTAGACAGAAGAGTTATGCAGATATTCATCGCAGAGAAGTGAACTTTGCAGTGGGAGATCATGTATTCCTCAAGATCTCACCAATGAAAGGTGTTTTGAGGTTTGGAAAGAAAGGAAAATTAAGCCCCAGATATGTAGGACCATTTCAAATCTTGGAACGAATTGGAACGTTAGCCTATCGTTTAGCACTACCTCCACAAATGTCCTCTGTTCATAACGTGTTCCATATATCAGCACTTCGAAGATATGTTGCGAACCCATCGCATGTTCTCCGGCATGAACCAGTACAATTGGAACCAGATTTGACTTACGAAGAAACTCCAGAAAAGATCTTAGCAAAGGAGAATCGTAGGTTAAGAAACAGAACCATTCCCATGATAAAGATTCAGTGGACAAACCACTCGGAACGGGAAGCAACCTGGGAAGTAGAAGCTGATATGCAAAGAAATTACCCAGATTTCTTCAAGTAAGTGAATTTCGGGGACGAAATTCTTTTAAGGGGGGTAGATTGTAACGACCAGATCATTTAGAAGTCCACAATTAGAAAGATATGAGATTGAGGGATTACATTGCTATTTCAATTCGATTCTTGAATATTTCAATCTATGTTATGATCAATCTTTATATTATTATGGATTGATATTCTAATGCTAGAATACAAGTACCGTAGATTTTTAATGACTTCTGCAAACCAAATGGATTCTCTGTTTAACTAAAAATTCTCGGTTTCCATGCATATCTTTTGTGTTGAAAAAACAGAGCACGCTTTCTTAAGAGTTTTGCATATTGATAACATGTTTGTTTTCCTTAGACATAGTGAATCATATAAATAGGATCTTAAGCTGCTTCATGCATCATTACTTTCAAATCAAATCATATTAAGCGGTGCTCGCTCTCAAAGAAGCCGAACCAAAATACTTTCAAAAGTGTTCCTACATGCATCGGGGTCTCACCCAATCCCGCCGCCTAATGAACCCAAGTGAGTCGGCAAACGAGTCTAAGTGAGACGCCTATCATGTAGAGTCTCAATGACGTTTCGAGTCATGAGGACTAATCAGTACAACCAAGACCTCGGACATATCCACTCGACAAATGGTAACCACTTGGAAAGTCCGAAGGAGGGTAGTTCGATAGATCACCAGGTCACTATCTATCTGCATGCTCAGAACATCACAATGTTCCCTACTAATGAAACATGGTACTTCGCATCGCAGATACTAGTCTCGAACTCGGGCGCCCTTATCCTCATTTTGACGGCCCAATCGACTAGGAACATATTCAGAATACACAGTGACTATTAGATGTGTTTCATGATAGCCGTCATACCCACTATCACATCTAACATGCACTTTAGTGCATTCTAGGTCTTTACTCAACGCAATTGTAAATCATCATACACACAATAAAAGTAAAGAATGCCATATAAATAAAATGCGAATATCATATATAAAGATTGTCATATACAAGAGTCTATAAACCCACACGCCACAAGTTGGCTAGTTGGGCATCTACTCTAACAATCTCCCACTTGCCCTAAAGCCAACTACTCATCAGACGCAGTCCCATTGTTCGCGATGTTTTTCAAACAACGGTCCAGGCAAGGGCTTCGTAAGTGGATCAGCAACGTTGTCCGCAGAGGCGACTCTCTCAACTGCTATGTCACCTCTAGCCACAATATCCCGGATTATGTGGTATTTCCTCAGTATGTGTTTGGATCTTTGGTGAGACCTAGGCTCCTTTGCTTGCGCAACGGCACCCGTGTTGTCGTAGTACACCGGGACTGGACCAACTCCATTAGGAATGACGCCCAACTCTTGGACGAAATTCCTTATCCAAACGGCCTCCTTAGCAGTAGCTGATCCTGCGATGTACTCAGCCTCAGTGGTTGAATCCACGATGGTGTCTTGCTTGGAACTCTTCCAAGAGACAGCACCACCATTGAGCATGAATACAAATCCAGAGGTTGATTTCGAATCATCCACGTCACACTGGAAGCTAGAATCTGTGTAGCCTTCCAGTTTCAGTTCACCACCCCCATAGACCATGAACATATTCTTAGTCCTTCGCAAGTACTTAAGAATATCCTTCACAGCCTTCCAATGTAATTGGCCGGGGTTGGCCTGGTAGCGGCTCGTGACACTCAGAGCATATGCGACATCCGGTCTAGTCGAGATCATGCCATACATAATACTACCTATTGCCGAGGCATATGGTACACGTGCCATACTCTCTATCTCCTCATCAGTCTTTGGACACATAGACTTAGATAGAGTGACCCCGTGGCACATAGGTAGGTGTCCTCTCTTGGACTCTTCCATAGAGAACCTCTTAAGTATGGTATCGATGTAGGTATCTTGGGTGAGTCCGAGCATCCGTTTAGATCTATCCCGATAGATCTGTATTCCAAGAATATAGGATTCTTTACCCATGTCCTTCATCGAAAATCTACTAGACAACCATACTTTGGTTGACTGCAGCATTCCTACATCATTCCCAATGAGTAGAATGCCATCAACATAAAGTACGAGGAATGTCACAACGCTTTTAAGTACCTTCTTATAAACACATGGCTCCTCGGGATTCTTGATGAAACCAAATTCCTTAATTGTTTCATCGAATCTTAGGTTCCAACTTCGTGATGCTTGTTTGAGACCGTAGATCGATCTCTGAAGCTTGCATACCTTATGCTCGCTTCCAAAAGATGTGAAACCCTCAGGCTGCGTCATATAGATCTCTTCCTTAATGTTTCCATTAAGGAACACAGTTTTCACATCCATTTGCCATATCTCATAGTCGTACCATGCGGCTATGGCTAACAAGATTCTAATTGACTTTAACATTGCGACTGGCGAGAAGGTTTCATCGTAGTCAACACCTTGCCTTTGAGTGTAACCTTTCGCGACCAGTCATGCCTTGTAGGTCATTACCTTACCATCAGGCCCAAGTTTCCTCTTGTATACCCATTTGCACCCAATAGGAACAATTCCTTCGGGAGGGTTAACAAGAGTCCAAACTTGGTTAGCATGCATTGAGTCAAACTCAGACTGCATTGCTTCAAGCCATAATTAGAATCAGCATCGGAAATTGCCTCCTTGAAAGTCCTTGGATCAGATCCAACAACTTGATCACTTTGATCATCTTCAAGGAGAAAACCATATCTCTCAGGATCTCTAGGAGTCCTTTCGGATCTCCTAGGTGCGACCATTTCTGGTACTGGCTCTGGAGGTGCGGGAGATTCATTTGGTACTTCAGTTGGATCTCGAACCTCTTCGAGTTCTACTATCTTGCCCTTTCTATCAAGTAGAAATTCCCTTTCCATAAAGGTGGCATTCCTAGAAACAAACACTTTTGTTTCGCTGGGATAGTAGAAATAGTATCCAATGGAATTCTTTGGATACCCAATGAAGTAGCATAAGATGGATCTTTATAATGTAAGCACAAATCATTTAAAAAAAAAGTACCGGCTGATATTTTCCGCATAAACAAGTATTTTGAAAATCCATCAGAGCACTTAAATAAATTTTAACTTCAAAACATAACACGTGCTACTGAATCACTTAATTTATTCAGATTTGGATAAAAACGATAACTAAAATACCAGATTCTCTTTAATTTATCTTATTTTGTCCCATGTGCTGAAAACAATCCAACACAAATAAGATCTTGGCATCCACACAGAACTCGCGAATTATGTGTCAGCTCGAATTTATCTTATTTTGTCCCATGTGCTGAAAACAATCCAACACAAATAAGATCTTGGCATCCACACAGAACTCGCGAATTATGTGTCAGCTCGACAAAAGAGAACATGAAATTCAAAAATCATTTCTCACCTTTTCTTCATAAAATAAGCTTTTAAAAAACTTTTTTTAAAAAACGTTAAAACAAGGTTAGAACATGCGTTTTAAAATAAATGCTCGTTCAAGAACAACCGGCTCTGATACCACTTGTTAGGAAAGGATCAGATCTCACTCTAACAAATTAAAGGGACGTGAGATCTGATCAGAAAAAAATGAGGTGCAATACCTCAATGTTATTGAACGTGAATAAAGAGAGCACCTAGAACAGATATGGATTGGCATTAAAAATACCAAGTCGAAGTATCCAAAACTGAGCTCTAATTTTAAAAACACTCGCTAAAACAGATTTCAAATATAATGCAATGCGTGTATGCGGAAAGCGTAAAGAAATAAATAACTCAGCTCTTGTTTCTGGAAGTTCGGATATAACATCCTACGTCTCCCCTTCTTCCTTCTTCGGGAAGGTTACACTAGAAGACTTTGATGTTTACAACCTCTGTAAGCACCCGATAACTGAGCCACGCTCCAAGTGAACTCCTAGCACCACAACTGCACATCAGCTTTCAGCCGTATGTCTAACTTAACAGGAACTTGTTTAATGTCTTTGTTCAAAGACAACAATGATAGTTTTTGTTTGTGATTCACTCGATAATCTAAATAGCTCAACTCACGAAATGTGCGAGTGAATCTGTGTGTGAGATTTTACAGTGAACGCTTAACTTTCGAATATTAAATCTCACACAAAAGGGAAGTGCTTCTACAAAGCTGATAAGGTTCGGCAGTCGACACTTGCAATTTGCTTCTTCTCCATGGTGGTCGACTGCTTCACCTTTCTGTGTTTCTTCCTGTCAATCGAAATAGTTGCATCATCATCTCTCTCAAATCTTCTTGTATAAATAGCCTTTTTTTCAAATTAATCCGTTGGACACAAGTTTCTTCCCGTTGAAAGGTGTTCTGTAAAGTACCGACAGAGTTGTCCTTGTGTCCCTTATTTTAAGGCTTTTACAGGCTTTTGTCGACTTCTGAATAGGCTTTTGTTGACTTTTGAATAGGCTTTTGTTGACTTCTGATAAGTCTGATATGTTCACATCTGAATAGGCTCAGCAGTTGACTTCTATGCTCCAGTTAATCTTCATATCTGATTCGTCAATTGCTTCGCCTCTGAATGTTCTTTATAACATCTGATATAGGCTTCGACCTTTGACCATCTTCTTCTTGCATCTTTTCTTCATATCCGATTGACATCTGATATCGTCTTCTCTTCATAGCGAACATACTTCTCTTCCCATCTGAATCCAGATCTCTCTTCATATCAGATTTCTCTTCGCACTTGATCCAGATTCCTCCAGACATCTGAATCAGTCTTCACAACAGATGATCCAGATTTCTCCTTCACAGCTGATCCAGACTTCTCCTTCACATATGAACCAGCTTGCATATTTTCGCATGAGACCAGTGCTACTCCCTCAGAAACTGTCCAACGATTAAGACACACCAGCTTCGCTCGTGACCTAAGCCACTTTTCGGCCAAATTCCTTCGTTTAGGCCTCCGAAACTATCTAGTTGTATTTCCAGCTAAGATCTACAGGCTACGTAGAACCATTAGAAACACAATAACAATTTTTGCGTGATTCAAAACCCATATCAATGGATTTCATTTTAGGACTGCCAAAAACTGTTAAGGGACTTAATTCCATATGGGTGATTGTGGAAAAACTCACCAAATCAGCACACTTTCTGCCGATGAGAACCACATTTACAATGACGCTGTACGCAGAGCTGTATCTTTGGGAGATAGTTAGGCTACATGTGATACCAGTCTCAATTGTATCAGATAAGGATTTACATTTCACGTCAGCTTTTTGGAGGAGTCTGCACGCTTCTTTAGGGACGAAGCAGTAGTTCTGTAACGCCCCAAAATCCATAGGACCACATTATGCATTTTGTTTATTTTATAGATTTAAAATGTCATGTTGAAATGTTATGCATTGTCTGATTCCAATGATTTCAGAAAAATAGATGTGACGCAGCTGGTTCAATGGATGACTCCAAGGGTGATGCACGAGCAGTTTTTAAATAGATTGAAAATATCTTTAAGGAGGAAAAATTATTTCGTTTGAAAAAGGTTTGGTGTTCTACAAATTAAAATGAGAGGAAAGGAATTTTACTAAATTTTATAAGTGTGTCATGCTTAATTTCACAAATAGCTTGCCACTAATCCCTTTCATATAAAAACCTGTTTTGAAAGCAAGATTCTTATCATTTGCAAAGAAAATCTTTAGTGTTCTTCAAAATATTTTCCAGAGAAGTTCGTGCGTTGCTTAAAGGAGAAGATTTCTGTAGGAATCGGTTGCTGTTGCAAAGCTTCGTTTAAGGCAAGTAAAAGCTGATTCTTGACTCACCATTTAAAGCATATATTGATGTTTTCTGAGTCTTCTTGCCTATGTGTTACAGTATGTTTAAAGTTCATGTTTAAAATGATTTATACATGAAAAGGAAAGAAAGATGAGTTCAAAATGATGTTTTGATGCTTCCAAATGTTTTCCAGAAAGTTTATGATGTTTTAAAGTACTGAGGATTCGAGTTTAATCCAAGAATGTTTATGAATGTTCTTCCTTTCAGTGGTTGTAATATCAGAATTTGATAATTATGTAATCGGTAGTTGCTATTTGAATCAGTATAAAGTCTGGTTTGATAGGCAACGACTGATAGCATAGTTGTTGTTTTGATGTTACAAATATCACTGTTCATTCCAGCAGTTGCGTTTTTTTCGTAAATTCAGTAGTTGCACTGTTCATTCCAGCTGTTGCATTCCATTGTAATATTCCAGCTGTTGCATTCCATTGTAATATTGCAGTTGTTGCATTCCATTGTAATATTGCAGCTGTTGCATTCCATTATAGTATTCCAGCAGTTGCACTATTCACTTCTAAAGTACTATCATTGCGTCTGGTTATTTAGCAAAAATCCTTGCGTCTGGTTTCACATATGTTAGCACTTTTCTTGCGAGTGGTTGATGCGCTAACGACGTCGTTTCATTTAATACGTTTGCTTTTACTAAAAAGCCTTCAGCTGGTTCTTTTAGCACAACCCGTGAACAGTAGAAATGTAACGCCCCAAAATCCATAGGACCACATTTATGCATTTTTATTAATCTCATGGGCCAAAATGGCAATTTTAAATGTTATGTATTTGCTGATTTATTGATTTCAGAACATAGGATACGTTGCGGCTGATTCTAGCAGATAACTCCAAAGAGTGATGCACGAGCTGGTTTTAAAGGGATTGAAAATATCTTTAAGGAGGACAAATGATTTCTTTTGAAAAAGGTTTGGTGTTTTACAAATTAAAATGAGAGGAAGGGAATTTTACTAAATTTTATAAGTGTGTCATGATTGATTTCACAAGTAGCATGCCACTAATCCCTTTCATATAAAAACATATTTTCAAAGTGAGATCTTTATAATTTGCAAAGAAAAATCTTGAGGTGTTCTTCAAAATATTTTCAGAAGAGTTCGAGCATTGCTTAAAGAGAATATTTCTGCAGGAATCGGTTGCTGTTGCAAGGCTTTGTTTAAGGCAAGTAAAAGCTGATCATTTGCTATACCATTTAAAGCATATATTGATGTTTTTATGGATCTGCTTTCCTGTATGTTTAAGATATGTTTAAGTTCATGTTTAAAATAATTTACGCATGATTAAGGAAAGAAAGATGGGGTTCAAAATGATGTTTTTATGCTTCCAAATGTTTTCCAGAAAGATTATGATGTTTTAAAAGTACTGAGGATTCGAGTTTATTCCCAGAATATTTATGAATGTTCTTCCTTACAGTAATTATAATATCAGAATTTGATAACGATGTAATTAGTAGTTGCTAGTTGAATCATTATAAAGTATGGTTTGATAGGCAACGGCTGATAGCATAGTTGTTGTTTTGATGTTATAATATAAAGCCAAATTCAGCAGCAGTGTTGTTTTCATAAAATCCAGTAGATGCATTTTCGTTGATTAAATTCAGTAGCTGTGTTGTTTTCATAAATTCCAGTAGATGCATTTTTGTTGATTAAATTCAGCAGCTGTGTTGTTTTCGTAAAAACCAGCAGATGTACTATTCATTGCAGCTGGTATTAGTCTTGCGACTGGTACTGTTCATTGCAGCTGGTATTAGTCTTGCGACTGGTACTGTTCATTGCAGCTGGTATTAGTCTTGCGACTGGTACTGTTCACCGCGTCTGGATTCCTATTCTTGCTACTGGACTCATGTATGTTAGCGCTCTTTCTTACGGCTGGTTGATGCGCTAACGACGTCGTTCCCTTAAGTTACAAAATGTCAGCATATAGTCTTACGTCATCATATCTGTTACTTACTTCAACGACATCGTTTCAATAAATACAATTGTTCCTAGTAAAAGATCTTGCAGCTGGTTCCTATGGAAGCAAATGTTTTGAATATTGGAACCCGATGTTTTACAGAAATGTTTAAAGAAAGATTGTTAAGAAACGAAAGATGTTTTAGATTATGGCATAGACAGTTACGGTCACCAAGGAGAAGGGTGAGCAGTTGTCTAGATGTCGACTGCCCTTTCATATGAGCTATATGCTAAAACTGATATCGGAAGTCATTTTGATCAAAGTGCAACACGGACCATGTGGAGCTTATATGCCATAAATCTTAAGAAAAGATTTTGATAATGAGATCTGGGATATTATCCCCTGTCTCCACGTTTAAAGAAAGAAATGTTTATGAAACGTGTATGTATTGGTCAGATGTCTACCTGCGTATTTAAACTTGTTATTATTCAGGTTTTACTTGCTGAGCCTTTAGGCTCACTAGCTTTTAAAATGGTGCAGGTGCGACAGTTGGAGAACGAACAGAAGGTGAAACTTGAAATCAGCTGATGGGTGGTGTGTGTTTGTCAAAGGCCAGCGTTTTCCGTGTCATAGTTGATGATTATTTTGTTTAGAATGTACTGTATTAGATCAGTAGCAACGGTTGTATATTTACATAGAATCGCAGCTGTTGTAAATCGCAATTGCAATTATCAATAAAAACTGTTTTCCGCAAATGTCTTCAGTAGTTGGAGCGCAAATAAGTATCTGCTAGTCTTTGAGTTGTCTTGTGTTTCGATTTCTTTTAAGTTATAAGAAATACAGCTTATAACAAATTATCCTTTAGCCCTTCTTTTATTTCGAAAATTTTTATTTACCCCAATTCGTGATTCCCGTGGGTTCGGGCGTCACAAGAAATCTATTTTGTTTCATAGTACTGTTCCATTTTGTGCGACTGATTCCTGTCTTGCGACTGGTTCCTATTCATTGCGACTGGTTTCTCTTACGGCTGGTTTCATTTCAATGATATGTTTCCAAAAGCTGAATTCGATACTCAGTAAAATTTTAAAGTGGAAGCAAGAATTTTAAACGATGGAACCCGAGGATTTTAAGAAAGAAAGTTTAAAGAAAAGGATGTTAAAGGAACAAAAGTTTATTTTAATATTTATGGCAAAGATAACAGACGGTCATAATGGGTGAGGTGAGCAGCTATCAGTTGCCCTCCCATAAAGAGAAGGGTGAGCAGTCGTCTATATGTCGGTTGTCCTAACGCAAAGAAGCCAATGACTAAGGCTGATATCAGTAGTCACTTGATCAGGTGCAACACGGACCTAAGGAGAGCTTCTGAGCCATAAATCTAAGGAAAAATGATAATGATGTTGAGATTTGGGCTACTATCCCCTGTCTCCAAGTTTATGAAAGAAAGAATGAATGTTTACGAAAGAAAATAATATTGTTCATTGATGTTCCTTTAACTTATGTATTGATAAGATGTCCACCTGCGTATTTGAACTTGTTATTATTTAGGTTTTACTTGCTGAGCCCCTAGGCTCATTAGCTTTTAAAATGGTGCAGGTGCGTCAGCTGGAGAGCGAACAGAATGTGAAACTTGAATCAGCTGCTGGGTGGTGTGTGTTTGTCAAAGGCCAGCGTTTTTCGTGTCATAGTTGATGTTGTTTTATTTTCGAAGTACTGTATTATATCAGTTGCAACAGTTGTACATTTATATAGAATATCAGCTGTTGTAAATCACAATTGCAATTTATAATAAAGTCTGTTTTTCCGCAAATGTTTACAGTAGTTGGCGCGCAACTGAGTATCTGTTAGATTTTGTTTTCATGTTTTCAGTTTCTTTCAAAGTTATAATAAATACAGCTTATAACAAATTGTCTTTCAGCCCTTCTTTTTATTCGAAAATTTTTATTTACCCCAATTCGTGATTCCCGTGGGTTCGGGCGTCACAACATGGTATCAGAGCAACGTTCCGGAGATAAAAACACGCACCATCAGCTGGATCAAAGTTCATCGTCCGTTCCTCTAAGTTGTGAGTTTATTTTCAGAGCATTGTCTTTAAATTATTTAGCATGTTCTGATATATGCATGTAGTGGATTATGAGCTACAGAATATAAGATGGCAGGAAGAGGAAGAACTAGACGAAGTATTCCACTAGAAGAAACTGATAGTGATAATAATGCTAAAATCACAAAACTGTTAAGACTGCTAGTAGAACAAAACAATAGAGGAAATGGCCAATCAAGCAGCAGCAGGGGACCAAGAAATGATGATCCCCAAGAGAAGTTCAGACGACAGAGAGGAATTTAGTGGTACTACTGATCCACTAGTTGCCGAAAGCTGAATCAAATCCATGGAGGTTATTTTTGAGTACCTTCAAATGTCTGATTTAGATAGGCCTAGATGCGCTATCTATATGCTAAGAGAGGATGCGATGATTTGGTGGGAAGGAGCCAAATTGTCTGTGGATTTGTTGAATCTTACTTGGGTAGATTTCAAACAAGTATTCTTTGAGCAATACTTCACGGCTGGAAAGAGGTCTGAATTGAAGAGGGAATTTTCGACCCTCAAACAAGGAAGTTTAACCGTACAGGAATATGTGCTGAAGTTCGAAAGAGGGTGCTATTTTGTTCCATTGATAGGAAGTGACCCAGAAGAGAAACTGAGTCACTTCATGGAAGGATTGAAGCCTATGTTCAAAATGAATGTTAGGCTATCGGTGCCAAGGACCTACAGAGAAGCAGTGGATAGAGCCCTGCAAATCGAAAGGGATTGGAAAGATGTTGATGAGGAAAGGTAGCAGAAGCGACAAGCCTTTCAGAAGAAGGACCAGAGGCCATTTAAGAAGCAAAACAAGAACCAGCAGAGGCATCAGGAGCAAACGCCTCTACCAATCCAACCTATTAGTTCTGTTCCTGCTGGTAATAATAGATCAGAATGTCCTAAGTGCCACAAGAATCATCTGGGACAATGCAGACTTGGACAAAACGTCTGCTATAAATGTGGAATGCCCAGACATATTTTGAAATATTGTCCAAAGTCCAAGCAGCTTGTGACTAGCAGAGCCTATGTAATGACAGCTAAACAAGCCAATCCAGACTCGACAGTATTCACAGGTGAAATTTTTATAGCTGGATTTCCTTCATTGCTGCTGATTTTGTTAAGAAATTTCCCATCCATCCAGAGCAAGTATTGATAGGCTATTGTGTATCGGTACCATCAAGAGAGAAGCTGGTATCACACGAACTGTTTAGGAGTTTAGAATTTAAACTTCAAGGGCATCAGATCACTGCTGATTAATTGTTTTGCCGATGCCAGAATTTGATATGATTTTGGGAATAGTTTGGCTAACTAAGTATGGGGTAGTAATTCACTTTAAACTACGAGCAGTAGATGTCAACCCACCAGGGAAAGATTCATTTCGTTTTTAGCCAAACATGTTAATAGAGTTCCTCGAATTATATCATCCTTAGCAGCGACTGATAGACCCAGCTGTCAGCCGTAGAGGTAGTAAATGAGTTCCCTGAGGTTTTTTCAGAAGATATCCAAGGACTGCCACCAGATAGAGAGCTGGAATTTTCAATTGATCTAATTCCAGGAGCTGCTCCAGTATCTAGACCACCTTACCGATTAGCTCCATCAGAAACGAAAGAACTGAAAGAAAAGATACAAGATCTGTTGGAGAAGGGGTTTATTAGACCAAGTACTTCCCCTTGGGGAGCCCCTGTTTTATTTGTTAAGAAAAAGTATGGGAGTATGAGGTTATGTATAGATTACCGAGAGTTGAATAAATTGACGATTAAGAATAAGTATCCATTACCTAGGATAGAAGATCTGTTCGACCAGTTGAGAGGGTCAGTAGTATTTTCTAAGATCGATTGAGGTCTGGATACCATCAATTAAAGATTAAGGCAACTGATGTTTATAAAACAGCCTTCAGAACTAGGTATGGCCATTATGAATTCTTAGTTATGCCATTTGGACTTACGAATGCTCCATCGACTTTTATGGATTTAATGAATAGGGTCTTTCAACCATTTTTGGACCAATTTGTAGTTGTATTCATTGATGATATTTTAGTCTATTCTAAGACCAGATGTGAGCATGTTCAACACTTAAGAACAGTACTCCAGATTTTGAAAGATAAGCAGTTGTTTGCTAAATTCAGCAAATGCGAGTTTTGGTTGGAGAAAGTATCGTTCTTAGGCCATATAATTTCTAAGGATGGAATAGAAGTCGACCCAACTAAAGTAGAAGCTGTTCGTGACTGGCCAGTACCAAAGAATGTTGCAGAGATAAGGAGTTTCTTGGGTTTAGCTGGATATTATAGGCGATTTATCCAAGGATTCTCTAAGATAGCTGTTCCCTTGTGTGAGGATTGAGAAATTCGAATAGTGATTAATCAGATTTTTGTAGGATTAGTCACATGAATTAGAGTTGTCGAATTTCTCTAAGTATTGAATCAGCCTCAGCGAAATTCTTAGAGTCAACGCGGGTCAGCGGTACTGTAGCTTGCAGCTGGTAGAATTGGATTTAGATAGTTAGTGTAGCGTGTGAGACGTACGTCGTCGTTTTGATTGTAGAGGTTGCTGCTGGCACACGTTGCATTTAGCGCAAGAGTTAGCGAGAGAGCGACACGTGTTGGTCAATACTTTTGGGTGTTGACTACTGGACCAGCAGATGCGTGAGTAAAGGAGAGACCAGCTGATGGTTTGAAGAACCAGCCGTGAGAGAATTGTTGTGAAGAATGCGTTGCGACTGGGTGACCAGCCGTTGGTTTGAGGAACCAGTCGTGGGAGCAATGCGACGTCGTTTGTTAAGTAGAAACGCTGCGTTTTGGTTGCGTCTGGATTGTTTAACGTAACCAGCTGCTGGTTTTTCGTAGGGAATTTGGTACCAGTTGGTGGAGCGCTACGATGTCGTTTGGATTAGTTGACGCGTCGTCGTTTTGGCTTGTTTTGCCTAACCAGTCGACTGATGGGTTTTTGTATGGATCTGTTACCAGATTTTGGTTGCTTCACAAGAGATATATGTTGTCAGCTGGTGAAGCTCTGCGACGTTGTTTGAGTTAGTTGGAACGGTGTCGTATTGATGTTCTTTTGAGAATGCATCGACTCTTTGTTGCGCCTGGTTTTGCTGTGGGCAACGACTGGTTTTGGTTAGCAGATTTCTACTGTTCACGACGACTGATTATTTTTGTGATCAGCAAACGTTGGATTTGAGGATTAAATATAGAAGTGTTGATCGACACTTAGAAATATTTTAGAACCCGATATTTCTTATCTTCTTATCCAAACCCTTGTTCGATACTATTCACTCGAACACTTCTTCTTGAGATTTATGCCAATTCCAACCTCTGTTTTTGATGATTTTGGTGACGCTGAGTTCGCCTTGCCTAGCTCTTTTGATTGCTACCCATTAGAGGACCTGAATTAGCGTTGGAGTAGAAGCGCGAAGATACTGGTGTTCGAAGCTTTTTGGAGAAGTCTGTTTCGTGTGTTCTCTTGCTGGTTTAAGCTTCGGGGTGAGCAATTCTCGTTGAATTGAGCTTTGTCTAGTAGCTAATACCTGCGTAGAATTGTTTAGAACTTGAGTATAGTTCTGGCCGTAGGTATTAGAGTGTACAGGTTCTGAATTATGCTTGAATTAAGCTGATTTTTGAGGCTTTGAAACAGATTCCAGCTTCCAGAGAGTCCTGTCGTGCATTTGAGGAATCTGTGAGGTAGAATTTGAGGATAGAAGGTACGAATTGAGCAGATTTAGCAGCTTAGTGCATGAACATGACTATGATTGATTTTGCGAACCTGTTGATGTGATTATATGATTTTACGTGTTACAGTTTGTGGAATTGATTGAATTGTACATTCTGTTTCACGTATGACTTAATGTATGCATTGTGCATTGATGATTGATTGGCATACATGCATACATATTGAGCCTGACAGATTGATTGATGACCCGAGATTAGAGCCACGTTGTGACTGGCCGACTGAGTTGTCGTGCCTGAAAAGTCCAACGCTATCATCGGAGTGGTGACGACAGGATTCGAGTGTCTACCACCGAGCTGTGATGGGTTGACGGACCCTAAAGATCACGGACCGATGATTTCCACCGGCTGACTTGCTGTGCGTGGTATAGAGGCTCGATTGATGTGATTGCCAGTTGACTTGCTGGTCTAGCTATCCGATCTTTGATAGCACTCATGCATTCATGGCATTGATTATAGCATGTTGCATGTTAGCTGTTTAGATAGCTCTTCGTACTGAGGCTTGACCTCGTATTTGTTTTCCTGCTTTTTTGTTGTTTGGGTCTGCGTTACCCATTTGCAGGATCTTCAGGTAACCAAGCTGGATAGAGTGGAGGTTCAGCTGGTCGATCCCCATTTCCATGAGTCCCAGTTATTTTATTTATGTATCGAACCCAGGGGATGCCCCATGTCTTATGTATTTTTGGGGATCTGTATTTGAATTGATAATTGTGTTACCTGTTTTATGTGAGTCTGAGTCAACTCATATTTTGATTATGAATATTTTGAATGTATGATTTTAAGTTCAGGCCTATTTTATTTCGAAAATTTTTAAGCCCGATTTTTACGCTTCCGTGATTATGTGCTTAATTGTGCTATTATCTTGAGTAATTATCACGGGACCTGACATTTTTGGTATCAGAGCTTAAACTGTGATAAGATCGATTTTCTTTGATCACACTTGTTTCTAGGCACAGAGTTTTGATTTGATTTTGATTGACTCTGTGACTTATGTGATCTTTTATCTGTCTATGTGATATATCTATCTGCTGTGAGATCTTACCTCTAGCCTTTTTTACATGCCGCCGAGAAGAGGAAGAGGTCGAGCGACTAGACGTACTGAGGAGGAGTCTAGGACAGGTAGTGATGATGATGTTCATCAGGTCGAGGATGTTACTAGACAGATAGGCGGGATGGAGTTGGTCTTAGCTAGGTTTCAGCGGACGAACCCTCCGACGTTTTCTACAGCTGAGGGTGGTGCGATGGCTGAGGCTTGGTTAGCTCAAATGGAGGAGTTGTTTGATACTCTGGAGTACGCTCCCGAGAAGAGACTGAAGCTGGCGGGGGTGCAGCTGAGGGACAAAGAACAACGCATGTTACTAGACAGATAGGCGGGATGGAGTTGGTCTTAGCTAGGTTTCAACGGACGAACCCTCCGACGTTTTCTGCAGTAGAGGGTGGTGCGATGGCTGAGGCTTGGTTAGCTCAGATGGATGAATTTTTCGACACTCTGGAGTACGCTCCCGAGAAAAGACTGAAGCTGGCGGTGTTGCAACTGAGAGACAATGCACAGTGCTGGTGGAGGGGTACTTCTCGTATCCTTCGTGATAGTGGGGCTGTGATCACTTGGGAGAGCTTCT
>KV006940.1:210647-220727 GCA_001598015.1 Dorcoceras hygrometricum
GAGAGACAATGCACAGTGCTGGTGGAGGGGTACTTCTCGTATCCTTCGTGATAGTGGGGCTGTGATCACTTGGGAGAGCTTCTGCGAGGCCTTTCGACAGGAGTATATCCCAGAGTCCTTCTATAACAGCCGGGAGCGGGAGTTCGATAATCTGAGGCAGGGCAGCATGCGAGTGGCTGAGTATGCCCGACAGTTTTCTGCGCTTTTGGTCTATGTGCCACACATTGCCAACCAAGAAAGGACGAAGAGGAATAAGTTTTTGAAAGGCTTGATGCCTGACTTGTACCGGATGGTTTTGTCTGGTTCGCCTACGACCTATATTGATGCGGTGAACCGAGCCGTGGATATTGAGGAGAGTTTGATGGAGGTTGAGGCTCCGATTCAGCCGACTACTGGACGCATCTATCAGCCTGTTCAGGATGCATCAAAATCTTTCTATTCTCCTCAGTCGCAGCAGCAGCAGCAGCATTCGAACCGCCAGAGATTTCGACCTCGAGGGAAACAGTTCAAGAAGAAGGTGGATTCGAGTTACTTTGGTTCTGTGAGTTCTGGTTCTGGCAGTGGTTCTGGCAGCGGTTCTAGTGGCATGACGTGTGGACAGTGCGGAGGAAGGCATCCGACTTCGCAGTGTCGTGGAGTTCAGGGGTCCTGCCGTAACTGTGGACAGCCAGGACACTTCCTTAGAGTTTGTCCTCTGTTGAGGGGTCAGTCTTTGATTACATCACAGCAGGGATCAGCTGGTGGTTCATCTCAGAGACCGCAGTTTCCTGCTCCTACTCAGCGATCTTTTTCAGCCTAGTGGACCGTCTAGGTTTGGAGCACCTCAGAGACCTCAGTTCCAGATTCCCCAGCAGGCTCAGGCGAACGCTTTGACTAGAGAGCAGGCTGAGGAGGCGCCTGGCATGATGATCGCAGTTACATGCTCTGTTTTCGATTATCCTGCGAGAGTTTTATTTCACACTGGTGCATCACACTCTTTTATTTCTGAGTTGTTTGTTTGTGAGAATGGGTTGAGTTCTTCCCCATTGTGTGATGTTGTTTCCGTGTCTACCCCTGCTGGTGTAAATCTGCGGAACCGTGAAGTGGTGTTGGATTGTGTGCTTCGATTTGATGAGCACGTTTTGGTGTCCAATCTGACTGTTTTGGGAATGAGAGATTTTGATTGCATCTTGGGTATGGACGTGTTATCTAGTTATAAGGCTACGGTCGATTGTTTTCATGGTGTGGTGAGATTTCGCCCTGACTCGGGAGATAAGTGGGAGTTATATGGTGCTGATTCGTGCTCGAAGATTCTACTAGTTTCCGCCATTGAGATGTTTAGCCTGCTATCGCTAGGTAATGCGGGATTCATGATCTATGAGCTTGACAGTTCCCAAGAGCCGCGATTGGAGTTGAGTGATATTCCGATCGTTTGAGATTTTCCCGACGTATTTCCAGATGAGATTCCTGGATTCCCTCCAAGACGTGAGATCGATTTCAGCATTGAGTTGGTGCCCGGTACTGCCCCGATTTTTAGAGTTCCTTACCGATTGGCACCATCAGAGTTGAAAGAGTTGAAGGACCAGTTGAGAGATCTCTTGGAGAAAGGCTTCATCAGACCGAGTATGTCGTCTTGGGGAGCTCCGATTCTTTTTGTGAAGAAGAAGGATGGATCTATGAGGATGTGTGTGGACTTTCGACAGCTGAATAAAGCGACGGTGAAGAACAAGTATCCTTTGCCGAGGATTGATGACTTGTTCGATCAGTTGCAGGGATCGGTAGTTTACTCGAAGATTGATTTGCGCTCTGGTTATCACCAATTGCGGATTAGAGACGCTGACGTTGCGAAGACAGCATTCCGGACTCGATATGGGCATTATGAGTTTCTGGTCATGCCGTTTGGGTTAACTAATGCCCCATCTGTGTTCATGGATTTGATGAATCGCGTCTTCAGCGAATACATCGATCGGTTTGTGATCGTCTTCATAGATGACATCCTGGTGTATTCGAGGAGCTTGAGAGAGCATAAGGAGCATTTGAGACTGGTGTTGCAGAAATTGAGAGACTCGCAATTGTACGCCAAGTTCAGCAAGTGTGAATTTTGGCTAGATCGGATTATCTTTTTGGGTCACGTGATTTCGGCGCAAGAGATTTCGGTGGATCCGAGTAAGGTCAAAGCAGTTCTTAACTGGGAGAGACCTAGGAACGTGTCAGAGATCGCCAGGCCTTTGACTCAGTTGACTCAGAAGGATAAGAGATTTGTGTGGACTGATGAGTGCGAGTACAGTTTTCAGACGTTGAAGGAGAAGTTGACTACTGCTCCTGTTTTGGCTCTACCGTCTGGATCCGGAGGATTTGTGGTGTGCTCCGATGCTTCTCTAAATGGTTTAGGATGAGTGCTGATGCAGAACGGGTACGTGATTGCCTATGCGTCTCGACAGCTGAAGCCTCACGAGATGAGGTACCCTGTTCATGATTTGTAGTTGGCTGCGATAGTGTTTGCTTTGAAGATTTGGCGGCACTATCTGTATGGTGAAGAGTTTGTGGTGTACACCGACCACAAGAGCCTGAAGTATATCTTCACGCAGTCTGATCTGAATATGAGGCAGCGAAGATGGATGGAATTGCTCAAGGACTTTAACTGTGAGATTCAGTATCAGCCTGGGCGGATGAACTCAGTTGCCGACGCATTGAGTAGGAAGACCCAGCCTACGATGCTTTCTTCTTTGAGTGTCTCTAAAGTCTATGAGCATTTGAGTACTTCTGATTGGCGTTTTCAGCAGGGTGATCAGTACTTTACGGTTTCTTTGATTCAGGTAGAACCACAGATTGTGAGTGCCATCAGGGAGGCACAGAGGACTGATCCATATGTTCATGAGTTGAAGATTAAGGCCTGAAGCGGTCAGTATGATGATTTCTCTGTTTTTTCCGATGGGTGTCTGAGATTTCGAGGAAGATTGGTGGTTCCGAACTTGATCGATTTGAAGGAGATCCTTATGAACGATGCACATTGTAGCCGGTATAGTGTGCATCCAGGCGAGAGAAAGATGTACCATGCCTTGAAGTCTCACTACTGGTGGGCAGGTATGAAGAGGACATCTCTGGTTTTGTTGCTAGATGTCTGAATTGCCAACAGATCAAGGCTGAGAGAATGAGACCTGATGGATTGCTACAGAGTTTGGAGGTGCCCCTGATGGTCCCGGAAATAGGATAACTAAGCAAATAGGAGTTCAGAAGGGGGGGTTGAATGAACTCCTTCGATTTTTCTATTTCAAAGTTCTTTTAAAATGTTTGGATCTCAGTTATAAACAAACTTCTCAGCCAACAAAATATGTGCGGAAATAGGCCGATTGGTTTGTGAACAAAGAACTAAGCGCAACACAAAATAAATGCGTAAATAAGAGATTAAGTCGAGAGTTTGTTTCTGGAAGTTCGGATATCAATATCCTACGTCTCCCCTTCTTCCTCCTCGGAAGGTATCACTAGAAGACTTTGATACAAGTAGGCAGTCTACAAGCACCCAATCCCAAAGCCAACAGCCTTGAGAACTCCTAGCACCTCACAACGCTTCACGCAGACTTCGCTGCTGATTTTTACAATGTTTTGAACGTTTTACGAACTTCTTAAAAGACTGTTCGTTTACAGACTCTATCAAATATATCAATGAGAACACGAATCAAGAGACTGTAAATATCTTCTGGTATCAACAATGAATAACCAGAAGATTGACTCGAATGTTTATCTAATGAAGATCAAAATGAAATGTTCTTCGAGTCTGAGCTCTTTGAAATATCAACGAAGTGAAAGCTCTGTTTGAATTTTGGCAGCGTTACAGCAAAGATAATAAGCGAAGTATGTTCTTCAAAGCCGCTGCTGATATTTATAGGCTTCGACTGCAACGGTAACATTAACTCTCCAAAGGAAATAAATCCCGTTTGAATTACTGCCAAAATAGTACACCGTAATCTCTGCTCCACTGCAAGGTCAAACGCTCATCCACAGAGCCAATTTGTCTTCTTTCCATATATGTGCAAGCATAGAGAAAAGGCCACTGTACACTGTACTATTCACCCAAAATAGTACCTAACTTGTCTCCTCAATTCCAGGCAACTGTACGATCCAACAAATCTTTTCCTTAATAGTGAACGATCGTATTTGAATCCTTTTGAGCTTGCGCCTGAAATTACTTTGATAATCAGCACTTGCATCCATCGTCGTTGTCAAGAACTTCGACTGGAATAACGCTTAGAAGAATTCTCCTGCTGATATGCATACGCGTTTTTCCATCTGCTGATTCCTTTCGCAAAAACGATGTCGTGTCAACTTAATCAAGTGACGCCATTTTGCTATCTTCGTAAAGCATCTGCTGGGTAACATCATCTGCTGGTTTGAGTCACTGTAGCCATCTGCTGAAATAATACATCTGCTGAAATCTCTAAAGAACGCTTCTGCTGAATTGTTTAAGCAAATCAATACGCTGTCGTTCCAACTAAACCAAACGCTGTCGTTGCAACTCCAAAAAATAGACTTAACCAACTGCTGATCTCTTAAACAAAGTATCTGCTGATCTTCATCTGCTGAAACGAAACAGTACACTTCGACGACGTCGTTCTAACTAATCAAAACGCTGTCGTATACCAATCCTTAGCAAAACACGCTGAATACTCAACACTGTATCTGCTGATCGCTCTTGAAGAATCTATCTGCTGAACGCTTCTTCAATGAAGTATCTGCTGAAACTCTCTGAATACGAACCAACCACTGAAAGCATACCAACTGCTGAAATCAAATCATCTGCTGAAAACTCACGAAAGCTCCAACTGCTGAACTCACCACTTGAAAACCTCAACTGCTGAAATGCTACTGAAGATAGATAAGACGATCTCCTGAAGAGTGCGACAACTGATTGTCCAATTGCAACTAGTCTTATTTTTGTTATCACCAAAACTTATAAAAAAATATTGTTCTAACAATTTCCCCCTTTTTGGTGATGACAAAACTTCAGCAGCCGAGACAAAAGATATGCAAAAATAAATTGCACACTATCTGCTGGAAAACAAATTTTATTAACCAACAAAAATTGTACATAGGATGTGTACAAAAGAATATCAGCAGAAAAGAAAATCTAATCTTTTATTCTTCTCTTCAACGACCTTGCTTCTTTCCTTATTCTTTCCCTGTCTCGCTCTGCTGCATCTTGACTCTCTCTGTTGGCATCAGCATCTAGAACTGTCTGAACAATGCGTCGCTGAGCCATTTGAACTCTTTGCTCAAACGTTGGAGTCACTGCACTGCCTTCTTTTTGAGTATTCGCAGGCTTTTGAAGACCTCGGCTGCCACTTTCCCCCTTTTTTTCAGCACTGCCCCTATGAATGTAGTCAACAAGCTCACTGAGCTGGGCATGAATAACATTGTGATTCTCCTGTGCTGAACTGGGATCAAAACTGGAAACTGGTTCAGCCAACTGTATCGATTTGCAAAACTGTGTGGAACCAACTGGAAGAAGTCTCTTCGCACAAAACTCAACAACCTCCAAGCATACATCAGCCCAACGCTTCCTCAACAGCTTGAAAAATACACTCATTGTTGGTAGAGTGTCATCGTATTGCCGCTGTCGTGGAACTTCAGTAGAAATCATCCGCTTTGGAATCTTCACCCATCTATCAGCACAAAACTCCACCGCCCACAATCCATCAACAAAAAGCATTCTCCTGATCCAGCACAACGATCGAGTGTTTGAATTTGATCTGGAAATAATAGTGCCTCGATCGCGTGGGCTCCCTTCAAAAATTGTAGAGCAGCAGGGTTTCGTCCATGTAAGGCCAAGATTGCGTGCCTCCTTCGCCAACTCCTCTAAGAAATAAAGATAGAGGTCGGAGAGCAGCTCAATTACTTGAATATCGACAGCTGACGATCCTTGGCCAGGAGCGAAGTTTACCCTCCATGCTTCCAAAAATTTCCACACCAAAATTGTCCTATATTTCAGCAAAATATAAAACTTCCGTTGAATAGCTTCCTGAGGAGACTCAGTTTCTCCCCAGGTCAAAACCTGTTCTTCCTTTCTGTACATATCTTCAATATTTATCGAAGCCAACTTCTTCAGGCTAAAAGAATTAAAGAATGTTGCGACTTCATCAATAACTTTTGCTCGCAAACTCACCAATAAATCAATATCGGCACAAATCAAAGAATAGTGCTCTGCAGCAGGGTTGCCCTTAACAGGGTCTTTCTCCACCAAAATTTCTTTCCCTTTATCTCCAGCAGGGATGCAAGGAAGACTCTTCAGAAACCAGGACCACTTGGAAACGCCTGGAATCTTTATATATTTGCCCATTATAATCTTCGAAACTTCCATGCAAGTGGAGGGCAGAGGAATATCAACTGGAATTGTCAAGAGTATATCATCCAGTGACATTTTCTCATCAGCACTAAGTGTTTCCACTGCAGAGATTGGGGCTTCAACTGCCTCTACCTGCTGAACTTCATCAGCAGGAGCAACATCCTCAGTTGCTATCTCATCCTCAGTGTCACTCGCCGTGACCACTGGACGCTCTGCTTCCCACTGCTTAACAAGATCATCGTAAGGCAGATCAAACCAGTTCTTCTCTTCAGACACTGCTGGTTCAGCGGTATTAGCAGGTGCATCAGTAGCTCGCGTTTCATCGAGCACCTGCTGAATTATCAAGTCCACAGCATCAGCAGATGAGCACCGAGGCTCCTCAACATCTAAAGGCTCCGCCACCTGCTGAATGGGAACAGCCTCTTCTGCCACAGCCACCATCTCCAAGGAAGAAATAGAAGAAATAGATTTCTTCTTGGAATTCCTCTTCTTTTTGGGTACTGCTGCTTCAATATCAACAGCAGGTCTTTTCTTTGAGACAGCCTTTGTCTTTGCTGCCCCAGTGACCTCCTCAGCACCATCTCTATCATTGATGGAAACAAACCGAAGCACTGTCTTCTTCGAAAGAACCTTGGAGGCTGGAAACTCAGAAGACTCACCCAACTCCACAGAAGGAAAAGTCGCCAACAACACACTGATCTGAATCGCAAACCCTTTGGCTTGCTTCGACCTCGCAGAAACCATCTTCTTCAGAACACCAAACAAAAACTTCGCCCAGTTCATCTTAATCTTGCAAACCACCGCAGTTATCAAGGAAAACTTCTCAACCGTGATGGCGTTGAAGGATCCAGCCTTCACAGATATAGCCTTCGCCACAATATCACACAGAAGGCGAAAGGTCATTTTCATTTGGTTCTTCCTTCCCGATAAACTGATGGGCTCTCCAGATAGAGAGACGATGCTCCTAGCATCAAAAATCGCATCCTTTGGCATCTCAGACAAATCCCCCAATCCATCAATCGGCAGCTCAAAAGTCTCTGCAAATAGCTTCTCAGAAATCTCCACCAACTGACCACCAACGGTACTGATAACCACCCCACTGCAAACAGATGCATTCTCAAAGAAATCAACCAAAGCATCTTCATACACTATTGCAGGGCAGCCCAGAAAACCTCTAAGGCCGGAGGCCATAAGAGCTTCAAACATTGATACCATGCGGGGGTAGATTTCTGAAAATATCGGCCTGATCTCGCAAGGAGTCACACACACTCTGTTCAAGCTTGTGCATCCTGGAAAAAATATCACTCTGAGACACAAAGATTTGATCTGAGAGAGCAGCTTGAAAATCGGCAAACACAGCAGAAAGATCCGGAGAAATAGTCGGTCGAGAAGACGCAGTCGCATTGATATCTGTTTGATCAAAATGAAGCGACGAAGAACTATCAGAAGAAGAGGAAGACTGATGCTGCTCCAAACTAAGCTGTACACTGGGAGCAACTGCAAAAGAATCCTGAGATCGCTGTACACTTCGCAAAATTGTCCTATCCAACGCAATAGATGAAAGAAACTCTGAGATATCTGTACTTGGCAACCAACTGAATAAACTCAAATCAATGAATACTGAGCAAAACTGAGAAAATCTGAGAGCAAAAACTGTAGGTCGGCTGGGATCAAAACTGGAAACTGGTTCAGCCAACTGTATCGATTTGCAAAACTGTGTGGAACCAACTGGAAGAAGTCTCTTCGCACAAAACTCAACAACCTCCAAGCATACATCAGCCCAACGCTTCCTCAACAGCTTGAAAAATACACTCATTGTTGGTAGAGTGTCATCGTATTGCCGCTGTCGTGGAATTTCAGTAGAAATCATCCGCTTTGGAATCTTCACCCATCTATCAGCACAAAACTCCACCGCCCACAATCCATCAACCAAAAGCATTCTCCTGATCCAGCACAAAGAAAGTTAGCTCCCCCATCATACTCATATCTAATTTGTCCTGCATCAACTTGGAAAATTTCTTGCACAGTTTGGGGTTAGTTGACCCAAAGATAATATCATCGACATATATTTGTACCAACAGAACATGATCATTCTTAACATATTTAAATAACGTCTTATCAACGGTGTCTATCACAAAGTCATGATCAATCAGTAAATTCGTGAGTGTGTCATACCAAGCTCTGGGTGCTTGTTTCAACCCATAAAGAGCTTTATCCAGTTTGTAAAAAAACTCTGGATTTGTATGATCAATGAAGCCAGGAGGTTGTGCAACATACACTTCCTCTGTCAAGATGCCATTAAGAAAAGCACTCTTGACATCCATCTGAAAGACTTTGAAGTCTTTATATGCAGCATATGCAAGAAACATGCGTATGGCTTCTAGTCTAGCTACTGGTGCAAAAGTTTCATCGAAGTCTATTCCTTCCATTTGCCTAAAGCCTTGAGCTACCAGTCTAGACTTATTTCTTGTAACTATTCCATCTTCATTCAGCTTGTTCCTGAAGACCCAACGAGTTCCTATAACTGAATGATTTTTAGGTCTAGGTACAAGTTGCCATACTTTATTTCGTGCAAATTGATTCAATTCTTCCTGCATAGCTTCTATCCAGCTGGGGTCAGCTAAGGCTTCATCTATTATCTTAGGTTCTATATGCGAGATGAATGCAGCATCAAAATGTTCATACTGAGATAGCTGGCCTCTAGTGCGAACAGGGGATTCAAAATTACCTATGACTTGCTCAAGTGGATGATTTCTATTCCACCGAAGATCAAGTCCAATGGGATTTGATTGTTGTTTTTCCCCCTGTGTTGTTGGATGGTTTGCAATTGCTGGTTCAGCAGACTCCAATTGATTTGAATCGCTAGCTTGTGCGTCTGCTTCCTGCTGGTTTGAATTGCTCGCTGCTGATGCATCAGCAGGTAGACTTGATGCGCTAGGCGCTGATTGTCCAGCAGGTAGCCTTGATGCTTGTTGAGTATCTCTTGCGACTGATTGATCAGCAGGAGATACTACTTGACAATTTCTCGCGACTGGTTGTTCAGCAGGTGTACTTGATATGATTTGGGAATTGCTTCCTGCTGATTGGCCAGTCGATGTTTGAGCGTCGTCTGCTGGTATATTAGCTTGACTCTTCGACGCTTCTTCTCCAGCAGCTGGTGCACCTGTAATTCGATCCTGCTGATCCAAGTTAGTTAAATCAATAACAACTGGATTACCTGCTGGATCTTGTTGAACGTAGTTGTGCGTTGTGACCACTGCTGGTTGTTCCTCCTCAGCTGATTCTCTTGGTGCCACGTCATCATCTGAGTCATCAAGACTTGTTGATTCTAAACGTGAGCATAAATCGTGAAGGCTTGCAGCTGAGTTGGACTTGAAGCTAGTTTCATCGAAAACTACATGAGCAGTTTCTTCAACATTCAAGCTTCTGCTGTTGAACACTCGATACGCTTTGCTTACTGCTGAATATCCTAAAAAGATACCTGCATCAGATTTTGGTTCAAAAGCTGTTAGATGCTTATTGCCATTGTTGTGAATAAAACATTTGCATCCAAACACCCTGAAATAAGAAATATCAGGCTTCTTGCTATTCCAAATCTCATAGGGCGTTTTATCAAACATCCTATTTATCATTGATCTGTTCTGAGTATAGCATGCTGTATTAACTGCTTCTGCCCAAAATTTTTGTGAAATGCCTGAATAAGCAATCATAAATCTAGCAGCTTCTTTTAAAGTACGATTTCTCCTCTCAGCTAGGCCATT
>KV006940.1:225724-241019 GCA_001598015.1 Dorcoceras hygrometricum
GGCGGGATTGGGTGAGGTCCCGATGCATGTAGGAGTCGATGCTTCGTTATCGAGGATTCACCGCTCGCTCTCATGCGTGGATATCCTATGCTCTCTAAGGGGATAATAGTGTGATAAATCTCTGGCCAGAGTACTAGATGTGTTTTAGGTAAATGGGTTTACCTAGTAACACACGTGATGTCACTATTTGATCTCCGAGATGTATGCATAGTTATTAGATCTCTAGCGACCCTCGATGTACCAATGGTCGTTGATCTGATCGGGATATATGTGTTGAAAGGACCGTACTGTATGCTAACCATGACCAACTGGTTCTTGCAGGCACTATCAGTGATATATAGGGGATCATGGGGCGATGTTGCTAGGTGCTTTACCATGATCCGATGGGTCAGTCCGAAATTGTGATTTCGGAGTCATAATGGTTGTGGGCCCACGGCTAGCTGTATCCCTGAACCATTGAGGGTCACACAAGTACTGGATTCACGATTCCCGCATGGAAACTAAGCTCAATGTGTTGAGCAGAGGAGGAGGAATTTATGGAGTGCGACTTCCTAAAAGTCAACAAGGGTCAAATTGCGATTTCCCATAGTTGAGGGGCTAACTGCAATTTTGGACTAGGTGGTCTGAAAAATTGTTTTCGCATCATAATACTAAGTTTTGGAAACTATGTAGATTGGTCCGATCAGATCGTCGATCGGAGTTATGATGAAGCCACGGTGATGGAAATGAACCGAATGTTCATATGGACCTGGGCCTGACCCAGGCCCATTGGGCCGGTCCTAGCCCATCACTAGTCTACATATGCATGGCCTAGGGTTGATGTATGACACACAACACAACACTTGAACTCTAAACCCTAGAAATAGCCGCCCCTCCTCTCCCCACTCTGTCACGCGCCGCCGCCCACCGCCGGTGCTCACGTGATTGGACTCGTTCCGATCACGTCGACAAGGAGATTCTGTTCGTGTCAAATTCGTCAGCTCTTCTAGTGCAGACTGACGAAGGAGTCCTGTTTCCAATCGTGGACCGGATTAGGAGATCTACCGCCGCCTACCGTCGAAGTGCCAGATTCCCTGTGAATCTAGTCGGAGCCAGGCTCCTAGACGCCAGCAAGGTATCTTCTTTAAAAACATCCTATGTATGTTTTAATGCTTTGATTGTTATGTATTGACCGATTCCCGGTGCAAAATTTTAAACTTCCGCTGCGCCCCGGGAAACGGGATCCGGATCCGCGCTGCGCCAACAGTGGTATCAGAGCCAAGGCTCGGATCTATCAATACATAATTTGTGCCTTATTGCATCAAAACACAAATTTTCGAAAATAAAAAAAAAAAACACGACGGCACTGTAGCGTGCGCACGGCGCCACTGTAGCATGCGCACGGCTGCACTGTAGTTGCGCACAGCTATAGTGCCGACTGCCGGCCACCGTTCGCGATTGTCGTGCACGGTGGCTCGCGGCACCTGCCGCCCACCTGCGCGTGGTGTGCGCAACCTTTGGGCGCGGGGGCGCGCGCAGCGTGTTTTGGTTGTAATATTGTTGATATCATATTTCAAAGTGGGTCTATTTGTGGCCCGTTCCCACCCCTTTAAAATTGTATCCCAATGTGTCATGGATACTTAAATATAAATATTAGATTTAGTGGGAGGACTTTTCAAGATGATGGAGATGATGATCAAAGATATTGAAGACCGAAGATTTGTAAAACTGGAAGCAAAATGTAATAGAATTGCATTGCATACTACATTTCACCTAGGACTGGACCTAGGTCCGTGATTGGCAACCACGGACCGCATAGCTCTCGCTATCGATCATCCCAAATTTTATATATGCGATATATGTTTGTTGAATCCTCATTTTAAATTGTGATTTAAAATTAATGAGACCGAATTTTCAAAATTAAAATCTCTCATTTTAAATATGATTTAAAATTAATATCAAGATTAAAAGTTTATTCGATAAACTAAGGGAATTTAAATTTGTTTAAATTTTCCTACCTTCCATCAACAATGAGCGTACGTCGATGCTACCCGTATACATGGCCCGGCTCATATTATTGAGGGGGTTATGTATGCCGGAAAGCTTTACACGTCATTGACACTCGCTGTGAGTTGGTTGGAACTCCATTTAACGTTGGCTCATATTATTGGGGACGTTAAGGGGACCGTCCTTCACAACTCGACATTGATGGATCATCTTGACACGTGATAGTAATCGGCGTCATATTATTGGGCCCTTACTGGACGTGAGGTAAATACATGGAGGTTGAACCTGGTGCAATTGGGCTCTACCTTTTGAGGGTCATGGTTGGCTGATATTATTCGGGACCATGGTCGCTTGATTGGACTCTGTGTACCCACTAAGGAAACTTGCTTTCTTGATTTCATTAGAGGGTGGTGAAATCGTAAAAATAGTGGGTGGGTAATTCATAAAACTAAATGACCTTGTTTTATGTCTTAGCGCTTTTCATATATAGTTAGTAATGCATGTCTGTTTTTTTTTCAGTATAAACTGCTTTATAATGTCTTCGATCAAAAATTCACTTGCTGCTATACTGGATAGCAACAAGTTCACTGGTCTGAACTACCAAGACTGGCTTCGAAACCTCAATATTGTATTGGCTTCGGAGAAGCTCCTCTACACATAGACAAGAGCACTCCGAAGGAAGCCCCTGCCGACATCAGCCCTGAGGAGCTGACCAAGCTGAATAAATGGTGGGATGACGAGCTTAAGACACGGTGCTATATGATGGCATCGATGTCAAACGAAATGCAGCGGCGCTTTGAGAAGACCGTGTATGCTGCTGACATACACCTTCATCTCAAGGAGCTGTATGGGGAGAACTATCGGACTGAGAGGTTCACTACTGTCAAGGAGCTTATGACGGCCGCATGCGCAATGGGACTTCGGTCCGCGAGCATGGGGTTCGTATGATTGGGCTCATTGAAAAGTTAGTGGTCCTTGATATCACGCTTCCACATGAGCTGTAAGTGGATCTGCTTCTCCTCTCACTTCCTGCAGCATTCGACCCCTTTGTGGTCAACTTTAACATGAACAAGCTGGAAGCCACCCTTGAAGAGGTGGTGAACATGCTTGTAGTGTTCGAGGGGACCATAAAGAAGGAAAAGCCCGTCCTCATTATGGGCTCTTCTTCCTCTACGAAGAAGGGGCCCAAACGCAAGGGTAAGAAACGTTCTTCCCCTTCGAACGAGGAAAAGCCCACCAAGAAGCCAAAGGCAAAGGCTTCAAAGCCAAACAAGACTGAGGATGTTTGCCACCACAGCCATAGGCCTGGGCATTGGAGGAGGAACTGCAAGGATTACATCGAGCAGTTGCGAACTGCAAAGGGTATGTTCTACATTGAAATAAATATGTCTCTTAGTTCGACTTCTTGGGTACTTGATACCAGATGTGGATCTCATATCTACAATGATTTGCAGGTAATGAAAAGAAGCCGACGTCTTAGAGAGGGTGAGACCCACTTGAGGCTTGGCAACGGAGCAAGGGTTGCTGCTGTAGCTATGGAGATGTTTACTCATTTCTGTCTTCAAATTTTAAGTTGCTATTGAGAAACGTTTTATTTGTTCCCGAATTAATAAAGAACATTATTTTTGTTTCTATGCTTGATAGTGATGGATATTCTTCTCATTTTGCTAATTCGATTTGCAATATATACAAGAATGAATGTTTGATTGGAATTTGGGGAACGCGAAAACGATCTATACACCTTAAAATTAAAAGAAGTTCCAACTCACGATGTGGAAACACATACAACAACAATTAAAAGGAAAAACGATAGCTTAAACCCGGCACAACTTTGGCACGCTAGGCTAGGTCATATTTCCTTAAGTAGGATGAACAATTTGGTTAGGAGTGACATGTTTGATACGTCAGATGTTAACTCCCTACCGACTTGTGAATCTTGTCTTAAGGGAAAAATGACTAAACAACCCTTCAAGGGCAAGCCTGAACGTGCTCAAGGCCTTTTGGATTTGATCCATACTGATGTGTGTGGCCCACTTAGCATTGGTACTAAGTACGGTCACACATACTTCAGCATCTTTACCGATGATCACTCTAGGTATGGGTACTTGTACTTAATGAAGCACAAGTCTGAATCCTTTGAAAAGTTCAAAGAATTCAAGGCTGAAGTAGAAAAACAGTTTAGATCCATCTTATGTTACTTCGTTGGGTATCCAAAGAATTCTATTGGATACTACTTCTACTATCCAAATGAAACAAAAGTGTTTGTTTCTAGAAATGCCACCTTTATGGAAAGGGAGTTTCTACTTGATAGAAAAGGCAAGATAGTAGAACTCGAAGAGGTTCGAGTACCAGCTGAAGTACCAAGTGAATATCCCGCACCTCAAGAGCCAATACCATAAATGGTCGCGCCTAGGAGATCTTAAAGGATTCCTAGGGCTCCTGAAAAATATGGTTTCCTCCTTGAGGATGATCAAAGTGATCAAGTTATTGGATGTGATCCAAGAACTTTCAAGGAGGCAATTTCCGATGCTGATTCTAATTTGTGGCTTGAAGCAATGCAATCTAAGATTGACTCAATGCATGCGAACCAAGTTTGGACTCTTGTTAATCCTCCCGAAGGAATTTTTCCTATTGGGTGCAAATGGATATACAAGAGAAAACTCGGGCCTGATGGTAAGGTACTGACCTACAAGGCACGACTGGTCGCGAAAGTTTACACTCAAAGACAAGGTGTTGACAATGATGAAACCTTTTCACCAGTCGCCATGTTCAAGTCAATTAGAATACTACTTGCCATAGCCGCATGGTACGACTATGAGATATGGCAAATGGATGTGAAAACTGCGTTCCTTAATGGAAACATTAATGAAGAGATCTATATGACGCAGCCTAAGGGTTTCACATCTGTAGGAAGTGAGCATAAAGTATGCAAACTTCAGAGATCGATCTACGGTGTCAAACAAGCATCGAGAAGTTGGAACCTGAGATTCGATGAAACAATTAAGGAATTTTGTTTCATCAAGAATCCCGAGGAGCCATGTGTATATAAGAAGGCAGTTAAGAATGCTGTGACATTCCTTGTGCTTTATGTTGATGACATTCTACTCATTGGGAATGATGTAGGAATGTTGCAGTCAACTAAAGTGTGGTTGTCTAGTAGATTCTCGATGAAGGACATGGGTGAAGCGTCCTATATTCTTGGAATACAGATCTATCGGGATAGATCGAAAAGGATGCTCGGACTCACCCAAGCTACCTACATCGATACCATACTTAAGCGGTTCTCTATGGTTATGTATGGCATGATCTCAACTAGACCGGATGTCGCATATACTCTGAGTGTCACAAGCCGCTACCAGGCCAACCCCGGCCAAATGCATTGGAAGGCCGTGAAAGATATTCTTAAGTACTTACGAAGGAATAATAATATGTTCATGGTCTATGGGGGTGGTGAACTGAAATTGGAAGGCTACACAAATTCTAGCTTCCAATGTGACGTGGATGATTCGAATTCAACCTCTGGATTTGTATTCGTGCTCAATGGTGGTGGTGCCTCTTGGAAGAGTTCAAGCAAGACACCATCGCGGATTCAACCACTGAGGCTGAATACATCACAGCATCAGCTGCTGCTAAAGAGGCGGTTTGGATAAGGAATTTCATCCAAGAGTTGGGCGTAATCCCAGATGGAGTTGGTCCAATCCCGGTGTACTGCGACAACATGGATCTCACCAAAGATCCAAACATATACTGAGGAAATACCACATAATCCGGGATATTGTGGCTAGAGGTGACATAGCAGTTGAGAGAGTCGCCTCTGTGGACAACGTTGCTGATCCACTTACGAAGCCCTTGCCTGGACCGTTGTTTGAAAAACATCGCGAAACGATGGGACTGCGTCTGATGAGTAGTTGGCTTTAGGGCAAGTGGGAGATTGTTAGAGTAGATACCCAACTAGCCAACTTGTGGCGTGTGGGTTTTATTGACGCTTTGTATAACGATCTTTATTTATGAAATACGCATTTCTTTTATGGCATTCTTTATTTTCATTATGTTATAATGTTAACAATTGCGTTGGATAAAGACCTAGAATGCACCATAGTGTATGTTAGATGTGATAGTGGATATGATGGCTATCATGAAACACATCTAATAGTCACTGTGTATTCTGAACTCGTTCCTAGTCGATTGGGCCGTCAAAATGAGGATAAGGCCGCCCGAGCTTGAGACTAGCATCTGCGAAGGGAAGTACCATGTTTCATTGGTAGGGAACATTGTGATGTTCTGAGCATGAAGATGGATAGTGACCTGGTGATCTATCGAACTACCCTCGTTCGAACTTTCCAAGTGGTTACCATTTGTCGAGTGGATAAGTCCGAGGTCTTGGTTGTACTGATTAGTCCTCACTACTCGAAACGTCATTGAGACTCTACATGATAGGTGCCTCACTTTGACCCGTTTACCGACTCATTTGGGGTCATTAGGTGGCGGGATTGGGTGAGGTCCCGATGCATGTAGGAGTCGATGCTTCGTTGTCGAGAATTCACCGCTCGCTTTTATGCGTGGATATCCTATGCCATCTGAAGAGATAATAGTGTGATAAATCTCTGGCCAGAGTACTAGATGTGTTTTAGGTAAATGGGTTTACCTAGTAACACACGCGATGTCACTATTTGATCTCCGAGATGTATGCATAGTTATTAGATCTCTAGCGACCCTTGATGTACCAATGATCGTTGATCTGATCGGGATATATGTGTTGAAAGGACCGTACTGTACGCTAACCATGACCAACTGGTTCTTGCAGGCACCATCAGTGATATCTAGGGGATCATGGGGAAATGTTTCTAGGCGCTTTACCATGATCCGATGGGTCAGTCCGAAATTGTGATTTCGGAGTCACAATGGTTGTGGGCCCACGGCTAGCTGTATCCCTGAACCATTTAGGGTCACACAAGTACTGGATTCACAATTCCCTCATGGAAACTAAGCTCAATGTGTTAAGCAGAGGAGGAGAAATTTAGGGAGTGCGACTTCCTAAAAGTCAACAGGGGTCAAATTACGATTTCCCATAGTTGAGGGGCTAAACTGCAATTTTGGACTAGGTAGGCGCTTTACCATGATCCGATGGGTCAGTCCGAAATTGTGATTTCGGAGTCACAATGGTTGTGGGCCCACGGCTAGCTGTATCCCTGAACCATTTAGGGTCACACAAGTACTGGATTCACAATTCCCTCATGGAAACTAAGCTCAATGTGTTAAGCAGAGGAGGAGAAATTTAGGGAGTGCGACTTCCTAAAAGTCAACAGGGGTCAAATTACGATTTCCCATAGTTGAGGGGCTAAACTGCAATTTTGGACTAGGTGGTCTGAAAAATTGTTTTCGCATCATAATACTCAGTTTTGGAAACTTTGTAGATTGGTCGAATAAGATCGTCGATCGGAGTTATGATGAAGCCACGGTGATGGAAATTAACCGAATGTTCATATGGACCTGGGCCTGACCCAGGCCCATTGGGCCGGTTCTAGCCCATCACTAGTCTACATATGCATGGCCTAGGGTTGATGTATACCACACAACACTTGAACTCTAAACCCTAGCAATAGCCGCCCCTCTTCTCCCCACTCTCTCACGGCCGCCGATCGCCCTTGCGCCGCCCGCCGCCGGTGCTCACGTGATTGGACTCGTTCTGATCACGTCGACGAGGAGATTCCGTTCGTGTCAAATTCGTCAGGTCTTCTAGTGCAGACTGACGAAGGAGTCCTGTTTCCAGTCGTGGACCGGATTAGGAGATCTACCGCCGCCTACCGTTGAAGTGCCAGATTCCCTGTGAATCTGGTCGGAGCCAGGCGCCTAGACGCCAGCAAGGTATCTTCTTTAAAACATCCTATGTATGTTTTAATGCTTTAATTGTTATGTATTGACCGATTCCCGGTGCAAAATTTTAAACTTCCGCTGCGCCGCGGGAAATGGGATCCGGATCCGCCGCTGCGCCAACAGTTTTGCCTTCGCGCTAAGGTTCAGTCGATGGATTTTGCGATGGTAATAACTAGCAGGTACATCTCTTAAGGGAAACCAGCAGGTAGCTACAGTGATCTTGGACCAGCCGATACTTTTTGAAGTGAAATATTTCAAGCGATCAGCTGATGCATATTATCAAGCGATGAAGTAATCAGCCGATGTATTCTTTCAATTGTTCAAGTCATCAGCTGTTGTGCAAATCAATGGATCGATTCAAACGTTCATATCAGAAGAAATCAAGGGCGAAGATTGAATCGTACATATGCCATTAATTGAGGGAACAATATCAGTACTATTCTTAGTAAATAGTACACTATCTCAGAGAGCGGTTTACGGAGTTTGCACAAATATGGAACAACGCCAAATTTTCTCTGACATTGTGCGACTTGCCTCTTAGTGGAGCAGGAATTACGGTGTACAAATTTGACAGAAATTCAAACGGGATTTATTTCCTTTGGAAAATTTAATGACCGTTGAGAACGAAGACTATAAATAGCAGAAGTCGGAATGAAGAAAACACTTCACTCTCATTATCTTGCGGTCACGCTGTCAAAATACTCCCAGAGCTTTTCACACATTGAAGTTATCTTTCAAAAGCTCAACCACTCGAAGAACAAAACCGGTTGATCTTCATAGAAAAATCTTCGAGTCTTCCTCTGGTTCACATTGTTGAATCGTATTTCTTTGTTTAGAAACCAGAGGATTTTACAGCACTCAAATTACTGTATTCATTGTTATTATCATTATTGAGTCTGTAACAAACGTGCTTTTAAAAGCCGCTTGAAAATATTACAAAGTGTTGTAAACCAGCAGCTGCGTCTGCGTGGATTGTTGTGGAGATACTAGGAGTTCACTTTGAGCGAGGCTCGGTGATTGGGTGTGTGCAGAAGGCCTGTACAAATCAAATCTTCTAGTGATACCTTCCGAAGAGGAAGAAGGGGAGACGTAGGATATTTAGGTTAGAGTAGATGCCCAACTAGCCAACTTGTGGCGTGTGGGTTTTATTGAATCTTTGTATAACGATCTTTATTTATGAAATTCGCATTTCTTTTATGGCATTCTTTATTTTCATTATGCTATAATGTTAACAATTGTGTTGGATAAAGACCTAGAATGCACCATAGTGTATGTTAGATTTGATAGTGGTTATGATGGCTATCATGAAACACATATAATAGTCACTGTGTATTCTGAACTCGTTCCTAGTCGATTGGGCCATCAAAATGAGGATAAGGCCGCCCGAGCTCGAGACTAGCATCTGCGATGTGAAGTACCATGTTTCATTGGTAGGGAATATTGTGATGTTCTGAGCATGCAGATGGATAGTGACCTGGTGATCTATCGAACTACCCTCGTTCGGACTTTCCAAGTGGTTACATTTGTCGAGTGGATAAGTCCGAGGTCTTGGTTGTACTGATTAGTCCTCACTACTCGAAACGTCATTGAGACTCTACATTATAGGTGCCTCACTTTGACCCGTTTACCGACTCATTTGGGGTCATTAGGTGGCGGGATTGGGTGAGGTCCCGATGCATGTAGGAGTCGATGCTTCGTTGTCGAAGATTCACCGCTCGCTTTTATGCGTGGATATCCTATGCTATCTGAGCAGGTAATAGTGTGATAAATCTCTGGCCAGAGTACTAGATGGTTTTTGGTAAATGGATTTACCTAGTAACACACGTGATGTCACTATTTGATCTCCGAGATGTATGCATAGCTATTGGATCTCTAGCGACTCTCGATTTACCAATGGTCGTTGATCTGATTGGGATATATGTGTTTAAATGACCGTACTGTACGCTAACCATGACCAACTGGTTCTTGCAGGCACTATCAGTGATACCTAGGGGATCATGGGGCGATGTTGCTAGGCGCTTTACCATGATCCGATGGGTCAGTCCGAAATTGTGATTTAGGAGCCACAATGGTTGTGGTCCCACGGCTAGCTGTATCCCTGAACCATTGAGGGTCACACAAGTACTGGCTTCATGATTCCCGCATGGAAACTGAGCTCAATGAGTTGAGTATAGGAGGAGGAATTTAGGGAGTGCGAATTCCTAAAAGTCAACATGGGTCAAATAATGGTTGTGGTCCCACGGCTAGCTGTATCCCTGAACCATTGAGGGTCACACAAGTACTGGCTTCATGATTCCCGCATGGAAACTGAGCTCAATGAGTTGAGTATAGGAGGAGGAATTTAGGGAGTGCGAATTCCTAAAAGTCAACATGGGTCAAATTGCGATTTCCCAAAGTTGAAGGGCTAAACTGCAATTTTGTACTAGGTGGTCTGAAAAATTGTTTTCACATCATAATACTCAGTTTTGGAAACTGTGTAGATCTGTCCGATCAGATCGTCGATCGGAGTTATGATGAAGCCACAGTGATGGAAATGAACCGAATGTTCATATGGACCTGGGCCGGTCCAAGCCCATCACATGTCTACTTATTATTGTCCTAGGGTTATTATACCACACAACACAAAACCTTAGCCTCCAAGCGCCGCCCACCCCTCTCCTCCACGCCTCTCTCGGCCGCCGCCGCCTTGCCTCCGTGCCGCCGCCGCTTGCCGTGATCGGACTTGTTCCGATCACCTTTTTGTGGAGATTCCGTTCGTGGCAAATTCGTCAGCTCTTTTAGTTCAGATTGACGAAGGAGTCCTGTTTCTAGTCGTGGACCGGATTAGGAGATCTACCACCGCCTACCGTTGAAGTGCCAGATTCCCTGTGAATCTGGTCGGATCCAGGCGCCTAGACGCCAGCAAGGTAACGCTCTAAAAAATCCTATGTATGTTTTATTGCATTATATTTGTTATGTATTGAACGTTTCCGAGGCAAATTTTGAAACTTCCGCTGCGCCCTCGGGAGCGGGATCCGGATCCGCCACTGTGCCAACAGTGGTATCAGAGCCAAGGCTCGGATCTATCAATACATAATTTGTGCCTTATTGCATCAAATCACAAATTTTCGAAAATAAAAAAAAAAACACGGCGGCCCTGTAGCGTTCGCACGGTGGCACTATAGCTGTGCGCAGCTACAGTGCCGATGGCCGGCCACCTTGCACGATTGTCGCGCAGGGTGGCGTGCGGTGTTCGCGCAGGTGGCCGCCCCGTGCGCAACTGTTGCGTGCGGGGGCGCGCAGCGTGCGGTAGTGTGCCGTACGCTGTGCAGGCGGAGGGCGCCGCCGTCCGGCGAACCCGAGGCGGCGTTGGGACGGCTGATTTGTCTTCTAGGTTTTGTTTCGGGCCTGTCCCGGGCAGCCCGAGAAGTTTTCGGGCCAATATTTGATATTGGGCCATTTTGGTCGAACCAAAATTAATTTTTGAAAATTTTGAGATTTTGGGCTAAAATTGTTTTAAGCCCAATATGATGCAATTAAAATTGACAAAATATGATTTTATAATTAAAATATGATTTTGTTGGAAATTATCAAATTTGATTTGATTATTTAATTTATGTCAATTATTTGAATTGATTGTATGTTTGGGATGATTGAGAGCCGTGCCCAATGTGTTAGGTGTATGCTAGGGTTTGCGAATTTTGGTTGTAATATTGTTGATATCATATTTCAAAGTGGGTCTGTTTGTGGGCCGTTCCCACCCCTTTAAAATTGTATCCCAATGTGTCATGGATACTTAAATGTAAATATTAGATTTAGTGGGAGAACTTTTGAAGATGGTGGAGATGATGATCAAAGATATTGAACACTGAAGATTTGTAAAACTGGAAGCAAATGTAATAGGATTGCATTGCATACTGCATTTCACCTAGGACTGGACCTAGGTCTGTGATTGGCAACCACGGACCGCATAGCTCTCGCTATCGATCATCCCAAATTTTATATATGCGATATATGTCTGTTCAATCCGCGCTTTAAATTGTGATTTAAAATTACTGAGACCGAATTTTCAAAATTAAAATCCCTCATTTAAAATATGATTTCAAATTAATATCAAGATTAAAAATTTATTCGATAAACTAAGGGAATTTAAATTGTTAAATTTCCTACCTTCCATCAACAATGAGTGTACGTCGATGCTACCCGTATACATGGCCCGGCTCATATTATTGAGGGGGTTATGTATACCGAAAAGCTGTACACGTCATTGACACTCGCTGTGAGTTTATTGAAACTCCCTTTAACGTTGGCTCATATTATTGGGGACGTTAAGGGGACCGTCCTTCACAACTCGACATTGATGGGTCATCTTGACACGTGATAGTAATCGGCCATATTATTGGGCCCTTAGTGGACGTGAGGTAAATACATGGAGGTTGCACCTGATGCAATTGGGCTCTACCTTTTGAGGGTCATGGTTGGCTGATATTATTCGGGACCATGATCGCTTGATTGGACTCTGTGTACCCACTAAGGAAACTTGCTTTCTCGATTTCATTAGAGGGTGATGAAATCGTTAAAATAGTGGGACGGTAAATCATAAAACTAAATGACCTTGTTTTATTTCTTAGCGTTTTTCATATATAGTTACTAATGCATGTCTGTTTTTCTTTTCAGTATAAACTGCTTTATAATGTCTTCGATCAAAAATCCACTTGCTGCTATACTGGATAGCAACAAGTTCACTGGTATGAACTACCAAGACTGGCTTCGAAACCTCAATATTGTATTGGATTCGGAGAAACTTCTCTACACGTTAGAGAAGAGCCCTCTGAAGGAAGCCCCTGCCGACATCAGCCCTGAGGAGCTGACCAAGCTGAATAAATGGTGGGATGACGAGCTTAAGACACGGTGCTATATGATGGCATCGATGTCCAACGAAATACAGCGGCGTTTCGAGAAGACGGTGTATGCTGCTGACATACACCTTCATCTCAAAGAGCTGTATGGGGAGAACTCTCGGACTGAGAGGTTCACCACTGTCAAGGAGCTTATGACGAGCCGCATGCGCGATGGGACTTCGGTCCGCGAGCATGGGGTTCGTATGATTGGGCTTATTGAAAAGTTGGTGGGCCTTGACATCACGCTTCCACATGAGCTGTCTGTGGATTTGCTTCTCCTCTCACTCCCTGCTGCATTAGACCCCTTTGTGGTCAACTTTAACATGAACAAGCTGGAAGCCACCCTTGAAGAGGTGGTGAACATGCTTGTCGTGTTCGAGGGAATCATAAAAAGGACAATCCCGTCCTCCTTATGGGCTCTTCTTCCTCTGTGAAGAAGGGGCCCAAACGCAAGGGTAAGAAGCGTTCTACCCCTGCGAAGGAGGAAAAGCCCACCAAGAAGCCAAAGGCAAAGGCTTCAAAGCCAAACAAGACTGAGGATGTTTGCCACCACTGCCACAGGCCTGGACACTGGAGGAGGAACTGTAAGGAGTACCTCGAGCAGTTGCGAACTGCAAAAGGTATTTTCTACATTGAAATAAATATTTCTCTTAGTTTGACTTCTTGGGTACTTGATACCGGATGTGAATCTCATATCTGCAATGATTTGCGGGTGATGACAAGAAGCCGACGTCTTAGAGAGGGTGAGACCCACTTGAGGCTTGGAAACGGAGCAAGGGTTGCTGCTGTAGCTATAGGAGATGTTTATTTGTTTCTATCTTCGAATTTTAAGTTGCTATTGAGAAACGTTTTATTTGTTCCCGAATTAATAAAGAACACTATTTCTGTTTCTATGCTTGATAGTGATGGATATTCTTGTCATTTTGCTAATTCGATTTGCAATATATACAAGAATGAATGTTTAATTGGAATTGGGGAACGCGAAAACGATTTGTACACCTTAAAATTAAAAGAAGTTCCAACTCGCGATATGGAAACACATACAAAAACAATTAAAATGAAAAACGATTGCTTAAACCCAGCATATCTTTGGCACGCTAGGCTAGGTCACATTTCCTTGAGTAGGATGAACAAGTTGGTTAGGAGTGACATGTTTGATACGTCAGATATTAACTCCCTACCGAATTGTGAATCTTGTCTCAAGGGAAAAATGACTAAACAACCCTTCACGGGCAAGCCTGAACGTGCTTAAGGCCTGTTGGATTTGATCCACACTGATGTATGTGGCCCGCTTAGCATTGGTACTAAGTACGGTCACACATACTTCATCACCTTTACCGATGTTCACTCTAGGTATGGGTACTTGTACTTAATGAAGCACAAGTCTGAATCCTTTGAAAGGTTCAAAGAATTCAAGGCTGAAGTAGAAAATCAGTTAGGGAAAATTATTAAAGCACTTCGATCCGATCGAGGTGGAGAATACTTGAGTGCTGAATTTCAAGACTATATTAAAGAGAATGAGATTCTCTGACAGTAGACCCCTCCGGCCACACCACAACTCAATGGTGTAGCGGAGCGTCGTAATCGAACCTTGATGGACATGGCTCGATCTATGATGAGCTTCATTGAACTTCCTACCTCGTTTTGGGGCTATGCGCTAGAAACGGCGGTAATGTTGTTGAACAATGTCCACACCAAGACGGTGGATAAAACTCCATATGAGATATGGATGGGCAAACCACCCAAATACTCATACATGAGGATTTGATGATGTCCTGCTTACGTGAGCAGACAGTGGGAGATAAGTTGGATAATAGATCCATTTTATGTTACTTCGTTGGGTATCCAAAGAATTCTATTGAATACTACTTCTACTATCCAAATGAAACAAAAGTGTTTGTTTCTAGAAATGCCACCTTTCTGGAAAGGGAGTTTCTATTCGATAGAAAAGGCAAGATAGTAGAACTCGAAGAGGTTCGAGAACCAACTGAAGTACCAAGTGAATCTCCCGCACCTCAGTCTGAGATTGACTCAATGCATGAGAACCAAGTTTGGACTCTTGTTAATCCTCCCGAAGGAATTGTTCCTATTGAATGTAAATGGATATACAAGAGAAAACTTGGGCCTGATGGTAAGGTAATGACCTACAAGGCACGACTGGTCGCGAAAGGTTACACTCAATGGCAAGGTGTTGACTATGATGAAACCTTTTCACCAGTCGCAATGTTCAAGTCAATTAGAATCCTACTAGCCATAGCCGCATGGTACGACTATGAGATATGGCAAATGGATGTGAAAACTGCGTTCCTTAATGGAAACATTAAGGAAGAGATCTATATGACGCAGCCTGAGGGTTTCACATCTGTAGGAAGTGAGCATAAAGTATGCAAACTTCAGAGATCGATCTACGGTCTCAAACAAGCATCAAGAAGTTGGAACCTGAGATTCGATTAAACAATTAAGGAATTTGGTTTCATCAAGAATTCCGAGGAGCCATATGTATATAAGAAGGTAGTTAAGAATGCTGTGACATTCCTTGTGCTTTATGTTGATAA
>KV006941.1:0-31329 GCA_001598015.1 Dorcoceras hygrometricum
CATCGTCTTTATTTACGGTGTTTCCAATTTCTATAAAATTTACTGTGCAAAATTACACTCTGTGCTTTCTTGCTCTCATGCTCTTGTTTTTCCTTTGCAGATAATCTATTTCAGGCATTTTCGTACTCTCTAAATCTACTTAAATGGCATCATCGTTCATCGCCAACACCCACCAAGTCAAATTCGAATCCGTTTTGGTGATCCCAGACAATGAAGGTATGTTGAATATGTTTAGGGCTGTGGAGGTCAGTGGGCTACGTGGATTCTTGGGGTGTCAATCAGTGTTGTATGAGCAGGAACTGGAACAGTTTTTCGATACGGCACTAGTTCAAAACGGCGATATTACAGGTGCTGTATCAGGAAAGTTTTTCTCTATCTCTCAGTCTAGGTTTGCGGAGGTGTTTGAGTTGCCGAAGGAAGGGTTAGTAGATTTTTCTGAGGTGCCGAAGAATCTGGTTTATGATTCTAGGAGAATCTTTTCGAAGTCTGGTGATCCTGTTTCTACATATGGCAAGAAGAATTGATGAAATATGAATATCGGCTGCTGAACGATATTCTGGCCAAGGCAATCACTGTTAAGGCCGGTTCATTTGATGCCGTTACAAATGAACGTTTTCTGATGATGACGGCTATTAAATTTGGTTTGAAAGTGAACTGGAGCAAGGTACTGTTTATTGTTTTCAAGGAGATGGTAGACAAGACACAGAAGAAGGCCAAGGGGTATGCAGCGCAAATTTGTGTTCTATTGAAAAGCAACCCTGCGATAGCAATGGGTGAAGCCGTCCCCTTTCAAACATCGAAGGTTCTGTCTATTAAGACAGTGCACACTTACATTGCCATGAATCAAACCATTGATGCTCGTGTCCAATCTGATAAGCCAGGAATGGTGCCAGTGGAGATTGTAAAAAGGAAATCCAAATCAAAGAAGGAATCTGAATCCACAGGTGAGGCACCAGTGGAGGTGGTTACTGAGGTTGTGTCGAATAAGCGACCAACCGTTGCGGGCGATGAGCCAGTGGTTCCAAAGAAGAGGAGGACGGTGAAAGAAAAGCTTCTCCCTCGAAAGACAGCTTGGATATGGTGAATGTCGCACAGGTGGCAGTTCCCCTTACAATTATTGAACCAACCCCTGCTGCGACAGCTGAAAAATATCCTTTGCCAAAGCGTTAATCAAAGAAGAGGAAGTTGGTTCTGCCAAGGGGCTCTGATGATGAAACTGTTGAGGAGAGGGTAACTGTTGCAACTATTGAGGATGTTGAGCAGCAAGTTACTGTTGAGGTTGCTGATGAAGAACCTGTTGTGGAACATACTGATGAGGTGGATGTTATTATCGGGCAGGTTCTTGTGGAGACTTCTCAGATGGGAACAGATGAGGCATAACAGTTGGAACAAACTTTTGATGAAACAAATCTTGAGGAAATATTTTTTGAGGATACAGCGGTTGACAAATCAGAAAATTTCGAGCAGTGGTTGGATGAGTCTTACGAAGATTTTGTTGCAACAGAGACTGTTGACAAAGCTGAGGGCAGCAAGGATATTGTGGGTGCAAAGGCCCCTGAGAAAGATGTCGGCAGAAACCAAACAGACGAGGAGCTCATGTCTATTGCTGATCTACTAATGTAAATATCTAACAATATGATGCTTTCGTCAGTAACTGCCGCTGAAGTTACCAAAATCAGGCTTGGTTCTTCAATAGAGATAAAATGAAGTGCAGGACAGAGACTGGTACTATGCCAGTCTCCCTCGAATCTCTATTCACGATAAAGGGAAGGAGACCTTAGAGGAAGTTGATATAGTCAAGTGAAATCCTTCCAGGGAGATGGTTGCATTGATATGCGGCGATGTCGAATTTCTTGTACAACTCAGAGACCAGGTTATGATAGACGTAGTTGAATTCTTTAATTCTTTTAGCCTGAATAAATTATTTGATCTTGAATCTTTGAGGGATTTGAAAGAGAAAGAAAAGCTGATGTTGAGTTGGGCTGAAGCAGATTCACTGGAAATGGTTGTCAGGAGGCGAGTGTATATTATTGCGAAGTATCGAGAGATGCTCTTAAGGAAATTTTTGGACTCTCACCGCAAATATTATACTCCTGGTCAACCCTGGACAGCAACGGCCTCCCAAATCATTGATCTTCTATCTGTTGCTCATTTCAAATACCTAGAAGATCTCTTGGCACAGCAGAAGGAACATGGATTGGTAATGGAACGGGCATCCTCTTCAGCCTTCCTTGATGATTCTAATAATGGTGATGGTGCTGTCCTCGCACAATTCTTCTCTCTGGCCAATTCTACTTGCTGGATAAGGCCAATGGTGTTAATTGATGGTGTTTGGACGCCCATACAGGGCAAATACTATTGGCGGAGTAGTTGCAGGCTATCTCTTTTTGTGAATAAACAACAGATACCATACAGGGCTATTACGGAAAATTCCGTTCCTCATTGTTTCTTTATAGAGCCCGTTCAGTATTGGGGAGCTGCCCTGTCAATAATTCATTCTTGGGGGTGGTATAGAGTGTGCACAGAGATTATTAGGTATAGCATGTTCGGTTGTTTGAGCCCAGTCAGGGGTGAAATTCTTGCAGAGATCTTTTAGTTCATGGTTCGGTGGTTGATATTTTTGAGAGAATTCCTACCAAATTTTGCAGTGTATTTCAGCATGGCAGAGATTCTCACAGTTTTGTTGGCTATTTCAGTGCTTCAGATGTACAGCAGAGTTCAAACAGTATTCCCGATATCGATTTATTATCTTCCGATGGATCTACAGTTTATCGCTCTCCTTCTCCTCAGTTTGATGCTTTTCAAGAGGCCGATTCATCTGGGCCAAATGTACAGTTAGCTTTAGGTCCTAGCATTTCTGTTGTTGCTCAGGAGGAGCAGTTATATTTTGTTCAGAGTCCAGAATCCCCTCCTCCTACGTCTCAGCGACAAGACCCTTCTACTTCTTCTACTGATTCCTCTATGCGATTTAACTCAGATGGTTTTTCTATGGATGACACAGCGGCTAATCAATCCTCATTACCAGCTACTTCTACCACGCCTTCTGCTTCTCTTGATGCTCTCCAGACATTTATCTCAAAGCGTCTTGACAATCAGTCACAGGGTATTAGGAAAATTGATGAATCTCAAAATGATGTATTGTCCAAGCTTAATACACTTGAAAAGGGTCTGCGTGACACTCTGCGGAAACAAGAAGAAGCCTTTCGAACCTTGATTCACAGTGCTCGACAAGATGGAAGAACTATTGGTGATGTCCAGACCCTTCGTTTCAATGAGTTTAGGAAAGGTGTTCTGGCTCACAGTGCTTCTGTTACTGCTGATTTGATGGATGTTCGAAAGGAGGTAAAAGCGATTAACGTCAAAGTAACATCCTTGGATGAGCAGGTTGCAGCTACTCGCAATGATTTTTTGGACTTCAGTGCTAAGGCACAGGAGACCTTAAATATTATTACCGATCAGTTGAGCGAACTTGTGGCCTATATCAATCGTGGCGGTGATAACAAAAAGGGGGAAGTTAGTAGCCAAGGACCTAATCCGCCTCCGGATGATCAAGGTAGGACTGGTGGAAGCAGTGGAAACCGAGGTAGTCATGGCAGCAGTGGTGGCAGCAGGAGTAGAGGAGACAGAGGTGGACATTCTAAGAAAATATATTCTAACAGTAGTGGTGGACCATTCAGAAGGTTATTCGAGGAATTGTTAGGATAGAATTTTTGTTGATCGTTTGTACAAATCTTATGTTCAATTCTTTAGTTAATGAAAGTTTGAATTTCAGAGACCTTGTGCAATTTATTTTTTCCCAGTTATTTATCTCGGCTGCTAAGTTTTGTCATCACCAAAAAGGGGGAAATTGTTAGGATAAAATTTATAGTTTTGGTGATAACAAAAGTAAGAAAAAGAATTGGACTTAATGATGAAATTCGAGTAATCCATTTCATGGATATCAGAAGTGATGAGAACAGTGATCCGTTTATATTGCAGATATGTTATCGGGTTACAGAGTTGATCAGATTCGGGTTTTGGAACAGTTGAGTTATCGGATCAGTTATTCAGGTTATCCGGTCAAATATCTACTGTTGAAAGTGCATTAAGAGCGATTGTTTCTGTCAACAGACATCGTTATTGAATCAAAGGATATCTGTCAACAGACTTCGATTATTGAATCGGCGAAGGTATCTGCCAACAGAATTTGTTATTGGATCAGTAATGGTTGCTGTCATCAGATACTGCAACAGTGAGTTCAACAGGAACGTTACAATATAACAGATAACAGCGAAGGTTGCTGTCAATAGATATGTTTGTATTATGGTTATCAGAGACCGTGACGTCATATTCAACAGATACCGTAACAGTATCACTCATGGTTGCTGTCAACAGAAGTGTTCGTAGTTTTATAACCATGATAGTATATTGACAGTTAACGCTACAGTGCATTTAACAGGTATGTTATAGTTTGTCTAACATATACGATGACGTCATTTTTTCAGAGATTGCAAGTGATCAGGTATTTCGATGTTTTCAGAAGTGTCAATTATATACTCTATCAGCGATGGACTATTCAATCATCTTCAAGAAAAATATATCTGTTCAACAAAGGTGTTCAGGCGCAAGCGACTAATCGATTCAAATACGATCATATGCTCAAAATGAAAAGATCAACAGAATCATATAATTGCCTGGAATTAAGGAGACAAGATTGACACTATTTTGGGTAAACAGTACGCGATATACAGAGGTCGTTACATGGTGTATGCACAAATTTGGAAAATGACAAATTGGCTCTGACGTTGTGCAATTTACCATTTGGAGGAGCAGTATATACGATCATACGTATAACAGTTTTTCAAAAGGGATTCTGTTTCCTTTTATAGAATTAATCGACCGTTGAGCGAAGAGTATAAATAGCAGAAGTTTGAATTGAAGAACTCTCCTTCGCTCTCGACCACTTGCCGTTACTCTGCCATTTTTCTATCTCAAGCTTACTATCAGTTGAAGCTATTTTCAAAAAGCTCATACACCTCGAAGAACACAAGTGTTGATCTCCATAGAAAATACCTTCGAGTCATCCTCTGATTCAACTTTGTTGAATCGAATTTCCTGTATAAAAATCAGAAGATTTACAGTCTCATAGATTTGTATTCCATTGTTATATTCATTTGAGTCTGTAACAAACGCGCTGTCGAAAATCCGTTTGAGAAATACAAGTGTTTTAAACAGCAGCTGCGACTGTCTTTGGTGATTAGTGTTGCTAGGAGTTCACGTCAAGTGCTGCTTGCATGATCGGGTGTGTGCAGAAGAACTGTATTCATCAAAGCTTCTAGTGGAACCTTCCTGAAAAGGAAGAAGGGGAGACGTAGGATATTTATATCCGAACTTCCAGAAACAAACTCTCGCCCCTTAAACTCTTACTTAACGCATTTATTTACTGCTTTACTGTTCACTGATCTATTGGCTTATTTCCGCACAATTATTTGTTAGACAAGAAATCAGCAGTTAAGACTGAGATACCTTAAGTCTGGTAACTTGGACTTAAGTTGAGCGGGTGCTTGTAAAATTATTATAACGGTTTCGAAAATTTAAAAATTCCAAGGATTTCATTCAACCCCCCCCCAACTTCTGAACTCCTAGGGCTGTTTTCGTGCCATATTGATCCTAACAGAGCTTTATCTAGTTTATAGACATGATCTGGATATGTATTATTGACGAAGCCAGGAGGTCGTGCAACATACACTTCCTCAGTCAAGATGCCATTTAGAAAGGCACTCTTTACATACATCTGAAAGACTTTGAAGTCTGTATTCAGAATATGCAAGAAACATGCGGATTGCCTCTAATCTGGCTACAGGAGCAAAGGTTTCATCAAAATCTATTCATTCAAGTTGTCTAAAACCTTGAGCTACTAGTCTAGCCTTGTTTCTAATAACAACACCATCCTCATTCAGTTTGTTCCTAAAGACCCATTTAGTTCCTATCACTGAATAATTAGTAGGTCAAGGAACTAACTGCTATACATTGTTTCTCTTAAATTGGCTAAGTTCATCTTGCATAGCGTCTATCCAGCTTGGGTCTGCTAAGGCTTCTTCTATCAGCTTAGGTTCTAAATGAGAAATGAATGCTGAATTGAACTACTAATGCATAAGCTGGCCTCGTGTGCGAACAGGGGAAGTTACATTACCTATGACCTGCTCAGGTGGATGATTTCTATTCCACCGGAGGTCAGATCCGAAAGGATTTTCTCCCTGATCAGCTTGGATGTCTGGCTGAATGTCTCCAACTGTTCACCTGGTATTGATTCCACTTGATGTGATCGTTGTTCAGCATTTGAATCAGGTACCACTTGATGGATTGTATGATCATCTCTAGAATTATCTTGTGCATTAGTTGTTCCAGTTCTAGCAGCAGGCACACAGGTTGCGATCTGTTCCTGCACTTGGTCAATATTAGTGAAATCAATGACTTCTATGTTACCTGTTAGATCTGTTTGCGCAATCTGGATGTCATCGTTTGGTGCGTCCAGTGCTTGCTGGTTGTCAGCTGAATATATAATATGTTCCACATCATCACTTGAGTATTCAAAGCTGGTTGATTCTAGACGTGAACACAAGTAATTTAAGGTCGCATCTGAACTTGAACGAAAACTGGTTTCATCGAAGACAACATGAGCTGATTCTTCAACCGTCAAGCTCTGGTTGTTAAACACTCTATAGGCTTTGCTCACGGCTGAGTATCCAAGGAATATATCTGCATCAGATTTAACATCAAAAGCTGTTAGATTATTTTTGCCATTGTATGAATGAAACATCTGCATCCAAACACCCTAAAATAACAAATGTCAGGTTTCTTGCCACTCCAGATCTCATATGGTGTAACACCATGATTCTTGTTAATCATCGATCTGTTATGAGTGTAGCAAGCTGTGTTAAGTGCTTCAGCCCAAAATTTTTGAGAAATTTCAGAATCAGCAATCATAATTCGAGCAGCTTCTTTTAAAGTACGATTTCTCCTCTCAGCTAACTAGTTCTGGTGAGGAGTTCTCGCTTCTGAAAGCTCATGCTTTATTTCAATACCTTCCAGATAATATGATAGTTTTTTATTTAAAAACTCAGTACCTCCATCACTCCTTATCCGGTTGATATTGAAATATTTGTCATTAGCAAACGTTTTAAAAGTTTTATCAGCTGGTCAACGGTCTGATATTTTGATCTTAAAAACACCACCCATGTAAATTTTGAAAATTCGTCAACAACAACAAGGGTGTATTTTGTTCCCCCTAAGCTGGCTACGGGTATTGGACCAAAAAGATCCATATGTAAAAGTTCCAAGCTTCGGGCAGAACTATTACCGCTTTTCTTTTTAAAAGTAGAACGAATATGTTTTCCCAGATGACACGCTGAACAAATCTTGTCTTTTGAAAAATTTATTTTGGGTAAACCTGAAACCAAATCAAGCTTACTCAAATTTTCAAGTGTTTTGAAATTTAGATGATTCATTCTCTGGTGCCACAGCCAGCTCTTGGCAGAGTGAGCTTCTAGGCAAATCTGTTCAGATCCCAGATGCTCTGACCAGTTTTCTGTGTAGGTATTCCCCGATCTGTTTCCTACTAATAGTGTCAAACCATCTGGATTCTAAACTGTGCATGTGCTTTTTGTCACACAACTGAATTATACTAATAAGATTATAACACAGATTATCAACAAGAAGGACATCAGAGATTTAAATGTTACCATGGGTAAGCTTACCCTTACCAACAGTGTTACCGTGTGAGTTGTCACCAAAATCAATTTTGTCTCCTTTGTGTGGCGTCAGATCTGATAAAAACTTTGGATTGCCAGTCATGTTCCTCGCACACCCGCTATCTAGATATCATTTGTTTGATTCCTCCAAATCCGTGTACCTATTATCCTGCAATCATAAAAATAAACTTTTGGTACCAAATTTCACTTGGGTCCAGATCGGGTTACCCCTTTCGGGATCCGTACTTGAATTACCTTAACAGTTTTCCCAGTATAGATGTCCACAAGGGTTCGTGCTGAATTCTGTGTGATCTTTTGAGCTTTGGTTTTGTACTTTGACCATTCAGATCACGCTTGGGTTGAAACTTTACCCATTTAGCCTTTGTTGAACCATGCCTTTGCTGGTTCGGAACATATGACTTAGGTACAGCTTTCGCATTATCCTTCTCAAACCTGTTCGTTAGCTAGCTGGGCTTACAATTCTCAGGCTTGGTGTAACGAATATCTTTTTTGCCCTTATGGTTCAGCTGTCCAATGAACTGATCATCGTACTTGATCGACTCAAAAACGTCATGTATCACACTGGCTTTGACAAAATTCATTTTACTGAATCTATCACCAGCCAGATCTGATTGAGTTCATGTTTCCTCAGAGCTGCTTTCACCAAAGCTGAAACCTAAGCCAGATTTTTCATTTAGTGGCTTCTGGGTCTCATGCAGCTTACTTAAGGAAACCGAAGACTTAGTCCAGGAACTCATCACATGATTTAATCTTTCATTTTCAGATGAGAGCTCACAGGACTTTGCTCTCAAAGAATCATTCTCAATTTTCAGCTTACTCAACTCAGTTTCTAAACTGTCAGATTCCCCAAGCAGAGCAGTGCTTGGTTCAGCTGAACTATTTTTCAAACCATTATTTCCAGCTTTAATTTCCTCGAATGTCTGTGACAGCTTTCTGTACTCATGGACCATTTCTTTAAGTGCGTTGATGAGGTCTTCTCGTGTAATTCAATATTAGAGAAGTCGAATACCTCATCTTCAGTAGTTTGGTTGACCATCAAGCAGTGGAATTCTTCCTTCTCACTCTCACTCGATGAGCTGCTTGATGTTGATTCTGAGTCTGAGTCAGCCCAGTTTCTGTTTCTCTCCTCAGCAACAAGTACCTTCCGATCATTATTTTTGTTGGGCCTCTTCTCAAATCTGTTTCTTCTTTTCTCTGTGGACCGCTTGTCATCTTTCTTAGGCTTCTTGCATTCAGCTGCAAAATTCCCTGGTCTGTCACAGATATAACAATTTTGATCAGTAGAAATCTTTTCAGATTTATGAGCATTGTTAATTAAAATAAGAGTTGTGAGCTCTTCTCATAAATTTCTCAAACTTCTTTACGAAGAGGGACGTGGCGTCGTTGCTTATTTTCTCTGCTTTCTTGATCGGTGATCTTTGTTCTGACACTGTAGCAGCAAGAGCCTTTGTGGGTTGTGAGGTTGATGGCTCAGTCTCTGATCAGGTTTCCAGCTCGAACTCATAGGCTTTAAAATTTGCAAACAAATCGTGGAGTTCCAGCTTGTTCAGATATTTCAATTCTCACATCGCCATCGTCTTCATGTCCCACTCCCTTGGCATTGCTCTAATCACCTTGAGAGCCAGTTCTCTGTTTGTATACTCCTTGCCAAGGCTTGTCAGCTCGATCACGATAGAGATGAATCTCTCGTCAAATTCTGTCATCATCTCTCCTTCTCTCATTTTGGTAGATTAATACTTCTGCTGGGCAACCGTCAGCTTGTTCTCTTTTTTTTCATCGTTGCCTTCGTAGAGCTAAGTCAGCTTCTCCCAGATCTCTTTTGTCGTAGCGCGGGTCTTTATCTTTCTGAACATGTTTTTGTCCAACGTCTTGTATAGTATGTCCTTTGCTACGTTGTCCAGGTTGGCTTTCTTTTTATCCTCTGTTGTATGCTCAAGTCTGGTCTTTTCTATCCACTGAGGTTCATCGTTGCCTTCGTAGAGCTAAGTCAGCTTCTCCCAGATCTCTTTTGTCGTAGCGCGGGTCTTTATCTTTCTGAACATGTTTTTGTCCAACGTCTTGTATAGTATGTCCTTTGCTACGTTGTCCAGGTTGGCTTTCTTTTTATCCTCTGTTGTATGCTCAAGTCTGGTCTTTTCTATCCACTGAGGAGCACCAGCAGTAATGGCCATATCTATAGTAGCCTTCATAATCTTCATGGGTCCATCTGTTATGACAAACCACATGTCATCATCCTGAGCGGCTAGATGGGCTTGGATCCTGATCTTCTAATCATCGTACTCTCCTTAGAAAACATAAGAATTTTGTTGTGAGAATAGACATATTGAATATAAGCACGAACATCAAACTGTTCAATAACTGAGATGAAAAGGCTCTGATACCAATTGATAGGATCAATAGGATCGAATATAGTAACAAAATAGGCTCAGGAGTTCAGAATGGGGTTGAATGAACTTCTTCGATTTTTTAAAAAACGTTTACAAGCCTGTGCTTAGCTCAAAGCTGAGTGACCAGCTTTGAGGCCCTCATTTCAAATCTGTTTTCTCGGTTAACAAAATGTACGGAAAGAAACCAATTAAACAGTGAACAGTAAATAAATAACGATGCAAGTAATGTAAAAGATAAAGTCAAGAGTTTGTTTCTGGAAGTTTGGATATAAAATATCCTACGTCTCCCCTTCTTCCTTATCAGGAAGTTTCCACTAGAAGGCTATGATAGGTACAGCTTCTGTAAACACCCAATCACTTAAGCAACCAAATACACATAGACTCTTCTGCTGATTACAAACAAACGTATTTTTAAAACTACTTGAGATAGCAAGTTCTTTACAGACTCTGGTATGGATTTTTCAACGGATACAACAATAACAGAGTTTGTAACACTTCCAGTTTCTTTTACAATAAGACTCGATTTCTAATGTGAAACCAGAAGGAATGTCTCGAAGATTTAGTGTCAGGCCCGGTGTGCTAATACATAGATAAATACACAATTAAGTGGAAGCAACAAAAATCAGGGCTTAAAAATTTTTTGAAATGTTGGGCCATATCCAAAACATCATCTTAAAATAGTTCATAATCAAAATATGAGTTTAACTCAAACAACCCATCAACATGTACAAATAGCAAGTAGTAAATCAACTACAGATCCCCTCAGTAAAATAAAGTCACAGGACATCCCCTAGCTCAATATAAATACATAACATTGGGACTAGAATCGAAAAGGGGATCGACCAGATGAAGCTCCACTCTGTCCAGCCTGGTTACCTGAAGAACCTACCAAAGCCAATACAGACCAAGGAAGCCCAAAAATAGGGAAAAGTAAAGAGGTCAAACCTCAGTACGACGAGCCATCTAAAAACAGCAAATCATGCAACATGCTATACTTAAAGTTATGAAATGCATGATGGCTATCAAAGGAATCGGTCATCAAGGCCAACGACTCAGCTGGAAAATATCTCAAATGAGGCTCATCCATGCACAGTAAATCATCCGGTGGAACAACAATCGATCCGTGATCTTCAGGCCCGTCTTCCATCACAGATCAGTGGTCTTCAGGCGCGACGAATCAGCCGGACAACATACCGATGATAGCATTTGACCCTTCAGGCGCGAAACCTTAGCCGGCCGATCAAAATGCTAACTCGACTCAGGTCATCAATCGAATATCAAGCTCAATATGTTTGCATGAATGCCATTCAATAATCAGATTCCAATTCATACAATAATCCTCACGGAAAACAGATCATACAACAGAGCATAGTCAATCAAATCTGTTCACAAAGTCACGTATTCACTGTGTACATGTTCACAACAAGAAATACAAACATGTCCATGCCCAAAGCTGTTTACAGGGGCTCAATCCGTATCTCAAACCAGCTTAAACCTCAATCAGATCTCACCAGGGCACGACACCAACGTCCTGCTCAAGTTTGCTTCCTCGCTGACTCACGGCGAAGCTTAACAAAAGCTGCCGAATCCCAAATATGAATGGAGAAAACCATCGACTGGAATTCGTGAAGTTATTCGAACCTGCAAATACTTCGCTCTTCTTCCGCAAGTCGATCTACAAATCCAAACTGGTATCCATCGAAAGAGCTAATCAAGAAGAACCAAACGCCACCAATCTCGCTCCAAACAACGGTGGAAATCGACGGAAATCTAACGGAGAAGGGTTCGGATGAACAGTACTAATCGAGGGTTTCTCTGGAAAGGAGATAGGAGATCTCGGGTTGAAAAAAATGACTAAGTGTCGATCGCTACTTAGCATTTAAATCCTTCAGTCAATGCTACAGTGAAAGTCAACACCGACTTATTCAGATCTCATCAACAACTCAGATCTTAGCGCCAAGGCAAAAGTCACTCAGATCTGGCCTCAGCGATAACTCAAATCTGGCTTCGCTATGCTAAACAAACACTACTAATCAAAACACGTCGCCTTGGAATCCCGCTCACTAACACTAAAACGACGTCGTGCTATATCCAGATCTGAACCAGACCTCACTAACGCTCATCCAGGATTTATCAAATCAGAGATCGTCAAACCGCACCGGTTTACTCCTAACTCACGAATCGGACCGGTCCAAATAGTACCGTTGACCAACGCTTGACTTCTCCTCGCTAACCAAATCTGTCCCTCACTCAATACCAGATCTGACTAGCGCCTAAAACGACATCGTTTCGCTTCCCGCTCGCGATAACTCACTCAAACCAGCGAGGACCAGATCTGGACACCCAGATCTCACTCAAATCTGAAAATCCAAAATTCAGATTTCGACATAAAATTCGCCAAAGCGTTACTTCCAGTCAAACCCTATAGCTACCAGCACTCAAATCTGATCTATGCCAAATCTGGAAACACGAAAATAATCAACGAATTAACCAATCCCCTCAAGAATGAAAATGCGATGACCAACATCTCATTGGTTAATCCTATTCAGATCTGAGTATTACGCTAATCACCAAAATACAGATTTCTAGTCCTCACACTCTCCCCCACTAGGAATCGATTTCGTCCTTGAAATCAACTCAAATCCACAAATCCAAACTACAGAAGCCATCAAAACTAGCATTAACATCTGCCCAGCAAGACTCAAAGTCTAAACAGAACCATAACCAGCAGCAAAATCACTTAAATCACAAAATCAACAAGCCAGAAGTTACCTGGAATGCTACTGTCAACGCTCAAACAGATGAGGTCACTCTTGTCTCATCTTTTCTTCAACTTCCCAGGTAGCTTGTTCTCTGCCATGCTTTCTCCATTGAACCATCACCAATGGTATAACCTTATTCCTCAGCTGCTTCTCCTTCCTATCCTGAATGTGCACTGGATATTCCACATAGCTCAAAATCCAGCTCAACTTCATTTGTCCCTAGTATATGAGACGGATCTGGCTCATATTTCCTAAACATTGATACATTAAACACATCATGCATCGCTGCTAACTCATCAGGCAGCGTCAATTAATAATCCATCTGTCCAATCCTCTCAACAATCTCAAAGGGACCAACGAATTTAGGAGTCAATTTACCTTTAAATCTGAATTTCATCACGCTCTGAAAGGAGAAACTTTGAGAAACACATGATTGCCAACCTCAAATTCCAATGGTCTCCGTCGCTTATTAGCATAGCTAGCATTTCGATCTTGAGCAGGTTTCATCCTACTCCGAATCAACTCAATCTTGTCCTTCATATGCTGCACAAATTTAGGAGTAGACAACTGCTTCTCACCAATCGATTCCCAACAGATAGGTACGACCATACAAAGCTTCGAATGGAGCCATCCCGATAGTCACTTGGTAGCTGTTGTTATAATAAAACTCAACGAAGGATAAGGAATCCTGCCAGCCACCACTGAAATCCAACACAACAGCTCGCAACATGTCTTCTAAAATCTGATTGGTTCTCTCAGATTGGCCATCTGTCTAGGGGTGATAAGCTGTACTCATAGCCAATCTCGAACCCAGCGCTGCCTGCAAGCTCTTCCAGAATTGGGAAGTAAACCTTGGATCTCTATCAAATACTATCGAAACAGGAACTCCATGCAATCTTACCACATGGTCGATATACAACTTCGCCATTTTCTTCATTGAACACCTCACATCATATGGAATAAAATGGGTTGACTTCGAAAGTCTATTAACAACAACCCAAATCGCATCACATCCCCTATTTGATCAAGGCAAGTGCGTCACAAAATCCATGGCGATGTGCTCCCAATTCAATTGAGGCACTTCTAGACTCTGCAGCAATCCACCAGGTCTCATTCTCTCGGCCTTGACCTATTGGCAATTCAAACATCGTGCTACAAATACAGAGATATCATTCCTCATACCTTCCCACCAATAGTGAGACTTCAAGGCATGTCACATCTTCTTCTCCCCCGGATGCACTCTGTAACGAATACAATGGGATTCATTCAAGATAGTCTCTTTCTAATAAATCAGGTTCGGAACCACCAATCTACAACGAAATCTCAGACATCAATCAGAAGCAACAGAAAAATCTTCTGTCTGACCATTCTGGGCTTTAATCTTGAACTCATGAATGTACGGGTCATTTCTCTGTGCTACTCTAATGTCTGCAACAATCTGTGGTTCAACCTGAAAAGAATAAACTACAAAGCACTGATCATTCGGCCGAAAATACCATCCAGAAGTCCCCAAATCCTCATGGACTTTGGATATTCTTATCGATGTCAACATCGTAGGTTGAGCTTTCCTACTCAAAGCATCGGAAACTAAGTTCATTCACCCAAGCTGATACTGAATCTCACAGTAAAAATCTTTCAGCAACTCAATGCAACGACGTTGCCTCATATTCAAATCAGAATGGGTGAAGATATACTTCAAACTCTTGTGGTCCGTGTACACCACATCGCAGCCAACTCCATATCATGAACGGGGTATCTCGTCTCATGGGGTTTATACTATCGAGACGCATAGGCTATCACACGCCCATTCTGCATCAACACGCATCCCAAACCACTTAGAGAAGCATCAGAGCACACTACATAACCTCTAGAACCCGAAGACAAAGCCAACACAAGAGCAGTAGTAAAATTCTCCTTGAGCAACTGGAAACTAGACTCACACTCTTCAGTTCAAACAAACTTCCTCTCTTTCTGCGTCAACTGAGTCATCGGCCTGGCTATCGAAGAGAACTTCTCGATGAAACGTCTATAGTATAGCCAGCCAATACTAAGAAACTATGGATCTCGGAAACATTTCTAGGTCTCTCTCAGTTAAGAACTGCTTCGACCTTACTCGGATCCACGAAGGACCTTGCGCTGAATAAACATGACCCAAAAAGACCAATCTATCCAACCAGAATTCACATTTGCTGAACTTCACATACAGCTGTGAGCCTCTCAGTTTCTGTAATACCAATCTCAAGTGCTCTTTATGCTCTCTAAAGTTCCTCGAATACACCAAGATTTCATCTATGAATACAATCAAAAAATGATCAATGTACTCACGAAAGATGCGATTCATAAAGTCCATGAAGACAGAAGGAGAATTCGTCAATCCAAAAGGCATCACCAGAAACTCATAATGCCCGTACCTCGTCCTGAATGCCGTCTTCGCCACATCAGCGTCTCTAATCCGAAACTGATGATAATCAGATCGTAGATCTATCTTAGAGTATACAGCAGATCCTTGCAACTGATCAAACAGATAATCGATTCTCGTCAATGGATACTTATTCTTCACGGTCGCTTTATTCAACTGCCGAAAATCCACACACGTCCTCGTAGATCCATCCTTCTTCTTCACCAAAAGAAACGGAGCTCGCCAAGGCGAAATACTCGGTCTAATGAAGCCTTTCTCCAAAATATCACACAATTGATCCTTAAGTTCCTTCAACTCAGCTGGCGCCAACCAATACGAAGCTCTATAAATCGGGGATGTCCTTGGGACCAACTCTATGCTGAAATCGATCTCTCGCTTCGGAGCAAATCCAGGAATCTCATCCAAAAATCATCAGGGAATTCACGAGCAATAGGGACATCACTCAACCCTACTCTAGATTCATGAGAGACATCCAAAGAATAGATCATAAACCCTGAATTCTCTAGCGAAAACAAACTAAACATCTCAACGGCAGACACCAAGGGAATCTTAGGTCGCGAATCAGCACCAAAGAATCCCATTTTTTCCCCAAAACGAGGCCTAAATCTCACTACACCATGGAAACAATCAACAACCGCTCTATACTCAGACAACACATCCATACCCAAGATACAGTCAAAATCTCTAATTCCCAAAGCAATCAGATTTTTCACCAACACATTCTCATCATACCTAATAATCACACAATCCAACACCACCTCACGGGACAAAAAACTCACGCCAGTAGGGGTGGATACGGAGAAAACATCACACAGTGGGGTAGAACTCAACCCACACTCATACACAAACAATTCAGAAATAAAAGAGTGTGATGCTCCAGTATCAAACAAAACTCGTGCAGGAAAGTAAAAGATAAAGCAAGTACCTGCAATCACTCCCCCAGGTATCTCATCAGCATTCTCTCTTGTTAAAGCATTCACCTGGGCCTGCTGCGGTCCCGAGAATTGATGTCTCGAAGGTCCTCCAAACCTAGACGGTTCATGGGGTTGGAATCCATATCGTTGGGACTGAACAAAAGGTTGCTGTCTCTGCGAAGATCCACTAGTAGAACCTTGCTGCGACTGACTCACAGGCTATCCACCCATCAAAGGACACACTTTGGCAAAATGTCCCGGTTGGCCACACTGATGGCAAAGACCTCGAACTCCACGACACTACGAAGTAATATTGTTAGGACCGATTAATGCTAAACAGCGTTGCTATTGAAAAATAAAAAAAATTTTGCGCTGCAATTATGAGGTGCAATACCTCGGGTTATTGAACATTGAAACAGAGCACCGGAGATAGATCTGGTATGAAATAAAATCATGCGGAAAACACCAGAACTGAATCCTAATTTTAAAACGATGCAAACAGATTTCTGTTAGAAATCTGTTTAACTGTGCGTGTGTGCTAACTGTGTATGCGTGCGTGCTAAATAAGTGCATATGCGGAACTAATAAATAATGTGAACAATACTATACATTCAGATTTCATTAAACATATGTTAAGGCTACTGTATGAAATCTGAAATGCCGTGTGCGCGTGTGACATTTTGTTATGCTATGTGTGCAATCAGATTTCACTAAACATATGAGTGCGTGACTGAGCATATGTGAAATCTGATATGCTGTGCAATTATGCTAATGGTAAATGCAGAATTTAAATACTATAAATCATAAAGGAATGTACGCTGTTGTTTGTTTATGGAAGTTCGGACTTCAATGTCCTACGTATCCCCTTCTTCCTCATCGGAAGGTTCCACTAGAAGATTTGATCTACACATCGTGTACAGACCCGATCCCGCAACCAGCAGCTGCGAGAACTCCTAGACTCCACCAGCCCTCGGCTGTCACTCACTTGTTTTCCTATGTGAGAAAGGCTACAGACACAGAGTTCAACGTCTTCGTGCCTGGACGGGATCTGATTTTGCATTTTGGGTTTGAGATTCATTCACTATACAATATCGCTCAACTCTCAAGAATGTGAATGAATATCTGTGTTTGAGATATCCAGTGTAAGAACAACTCTCGAAATAATAAATCTCACACAGTCGGGAAAATGCTCTTCAATAGCTTATAGAGACTCAGCAGTAGACACTCGTTATGATCTCCTCTCTAATGGCGGTCTACTGCTTCGTCTCCAATTTTCTTCCCTCTGTATTTAGCACTGTGTTAATAATCTGTCAAAATCATCACATTCTTCAATAGTGCTTCTTGTATATATATGGCTGTTGAATTTCTTTCCGTTTGACACACTTTTCTTCCCGTTCAAAATATGTCTTGTAAAGTACCGACAGGGAGTTGTCCTTGTGTCCTTTTCTTTGCAGGCTTTTTGTCATCTTGTGATTTTGCCTTTTACATTCCAGCAGCTGGTTTCTCCCACAACTAAATAATTCTAGCAGCTGTTGCTTTATCTTTGGGCAACGACTGATATTTGTTCCTACAGCTGCTGCTTCACAATTAAATAATTCCATCAGTTGTTTTTTCTTCTTTCGTTCAATTACTGGTTTCATCTTCTGCTCAAATTTCAACTGCTGAAATCTTCCGTTTGCTCACGCTTCTTCGCTTTGCTTCTTATCAACTGTTATCATTTGCTGTTGCTTCATTTCTGTTTCAACATCTGAGAGCTTCGCAACATTCATGTTCTCAACTACTGGTTTCAAATATTTCTTCTGCTGTTCAATTGCTCCAACTGGTTCGTTTTACTCCCCGACTGAATTAATCCTGTTCAACTCCTATTAATCAACTACTGCTTGAATATTATCTTCTGAATCTACGTATGTTCAATTACTGGTTAGCGCAACGTCTGTTTCATCAACATCACAACGTCTGGTTGATTTATTCTTCACATCGTCTGGTTGTAATTCTGCATAACATCTGGTTTTTCTTTTCATTGCAGCGACTGGTATTTTTCTTCAGCTGTGTCTGGTTCTTGTAATGCAGCGTCTGAATCATCTTTTCAATTTCTGTTGCGACCAATATTTCTGCTTCCACTTCTGTTAATCTTCTGAATATTTCTTCTACTATACTCTTCAACTTCTGCTACGCTTCAAAAGATTCTGCACATTCTGGTTAATTTCCTGTGCAATGCAACTTCTATTTAATTTCCTTCTGTGCAGCGTCTGGTTCACTTTTGTAGCCAACTTCTGATTTTAATCTTCTTCAATCCAGTCGTCTGGTATAATTTCTTTTAGCAACTATGTCTGGATTAACTTTGCGTCTGGTTTTCTTCACTGTTTGCTACGTTTGATATTTTCTTTGCTTCGTTTGTTCCTATCATTTGGTGCAACGACTGATTACTGTTCCTACAGAGTTTTTGCAACTGCTGGTTTAGCTTCTTGTTCCAACGTCTGGTTTAAACTTTAGCAATGCAACGTCTGGTTCAATTTTGTTCACCCAACGTCTGGATTTTCTTCATCACATCGGGTTTAATTTCTGTGTCTGGATTTCCTTTGCACTTCTGTTTCTTCTCTTTGCGTCTGGTTTATGCAAAGCATCACGTCTGTTAATTGAACCAGACTTCTTCAATTTAACTTTCCTGATGTTTTATTCAACAAAGAATCTGTTTGCTCGTCGTCATCTTATATTTTCTATTCCTTCTTCAACACAGATTTCTTCCTTTTCAAACTTCTTCTCGACCAGATTTCTTCTCCTTCTCTTATTTATTTCACTGATCAGACTTCTGCTTCTAATTCCCTTCTTCACAATTTGTTAAGCATACTTATATTTATTTTGTTTACTTTTCTTCTATTGAAACATACCAGATTTCCTCTGTCTGATTTAAATATCTGTACACTTCGTAAATACGTTAGAATCACAGTAACAGGTTTTGTGTAATTCAAAATTCAATCTGGATCTGTTTACACAGATCCATCACATATGCTTACCTCCGCACTGACCACACACCACACTACCTGATCCAGTGCCCCTAGAGCTAACGGAACTAGAGGAACTCGAATTCGATCGTCTCTTGAACTGCTTCCCTCGAGGCTTAAACTTCTGGCGATTCGATTGCTACGACCCCTGAGGATAATGAAACTGTTGTGTCACTTCAAACACCGGTTGAAAAGTACGTCCAGCTCTCGGCTGAACCTGATTCTACGCTTCTAATAGGCTCTCCTCAATATTCACCACTCTATCCACCGCCTCAGCATAAGTCGCAGGAGAACCAGCCAACACCATCCGGCACAACTCAGGCTTCAAACCTCTCAAAAACTTGTTCCTCTTAGTCCTCTCCTGGTTAGCCACATGGGGAACATACGACAGAAGGGAAGAAAACAGTCTGGCATACTCGGCCACCTTCATGTACCCTTGATTCAGATTGTCAAACTCTCGCTCGTGGTTGTTGTAGTAGGACTCCGGGGTATACTCCTGCCGAATCGCTGCACAGAAGATCTCCCAAGTAATCATAGCCCCACTCTCTCTCAAGATTCGGGAAGTACCCTTCCACAAGTGCTGAGCATTCTCCCTCAACTGCAAAATCGCTAGCTTCAATCTTCTCTCCTGAGAATACTCGACAGCATCAAACAACTCTTACATATGCTCTAGCCAGCCTTCAGCCATCAGACCACCCTCAGAGCCAGAGAAGTAGGAGGATTTGTCCGCTGGAATTCTAGCTAGAACCAACTCCATCTCACCGATCAGTCCAGTAACATCCTCCACCTCTGCCTGTCTAGCCCGACGACGCAAAGGTTCACTAGGTTGCTCAACATCCTCATCGCTATAGGGAGCCCTAGACTCCTCAACTGTCCGCCTAGTGGTTCTACCTCTACCTCTCCTCGATGGCATCTATCAAGACTCAAGGTAAGAACCAGCAAATAATCACACAGACAGATATAATCACAGAGTCAAATAATCTCAATCACATAAGTCACTGAGTCAATCAAAATCAAAAGCTCAAATTCTGTGCCTAGACTCAAGTGTGATGAAAAAGAATTCGAGCCTATCCCAGTTTAAGCTCTGATACCAAATGTCAGGCCCGGTGCGCTAATACATAGATAAATACACAATTATGGGGAAGCAACAAAATGAGGGCTTTAAAATTTTTCTAAATGTTGGGCCTGATCTAAAACATAATCTTAAAATAGTTCATAATCAAAATGTGAGTTTAACTCAAACAACCCATCAACAGGTACAAATAGCAAGTAGTAAATTAACTACAGATCCCCTCAGTAAAATAAAGGCACAGAACATCCCCTGGTTCAATATAAATACATAACACTGGGACTCGAATCAGAAAGGGGATCGACCAGCTGAAGCTCCACTCTGTCCAGCCTGGTTACCTGAAGAACCTGCCAAAGCCAATACCGACCAAGGCAGCCCAAAAATAGGGAAAAGTAAAGAGGTCAAACCTCAGTACGAGGAGCCATCTAAAAACAGCAAATCATGCAACATGCTATACTTCAAGTTATAAAATGCATGATGGCTCGGTCATCAAGGCCAACAGCTCAGCTGGAAAATATCTCAATTGAGCCTCATCCATGCACAGCCAATCAGCCGGTGGAACAACCATCGGTCTGTTGATCTTCAGGCCCATCATCCATCACAACTACATGGTCTTCAGGCGCGACGAATCAGCCGGCCACCACCCCGATGATAGCATTTGACCCTTCAGGCGCGAAAACTCAGCCGGACGATCAAAATGCTAGCTCGACTCAGGTCATCAATCGAATATCAGGCTCAATATGTATGCATGAATGCCATTCAATAATCAGATTCCAATGCATACAATAACCATCACGGAAAACAGATCATACAACAGCTGTTCACAAAGTCATGTATTCACAGTATACAGGTTTACAACAAGAAATATAGCTAGCTCGACTCAGGTCATCAATCGAATATCAGGCTCAATATGTATGCATGAATGCCATTCAATAATCAGATTCCAATGCATACAATAACCATCACGGAAAACAGATCATACAACAGCTGTTCACAAAGTCATGTATTCACAGTATACAGGTTCACAACAAGAAATATAAACATGTCCATGCCCAAATCTGTTTACAGGGGCTCAATCCGTATCTCAAACCAGCTTAAACCTCAATCAGATCTCACCAGGGCACGGCGCCAACGTCCTGCTCAAGTCATATTCCTCGCTGACTCATGGTGAAGCTTAACAAAAGCTGCCGAAATCCCAAATATGAACGGATAAAACCATCGACTGGAATTCGTGAAGTTATTCGAACCTGAAACTACTTCTCTCTTCTTCCGCAAGTCTATCTACAAATCCAAACTGGTATCCATCGAAAGAGCTAAGCAAGACGAACCCAACGCCACCAATCTCGCTCCAAACAACGGCGGAAATCGACGGAAATCTAACGGAGAAGGGTTCGGATGAACAGTACTAATCGAGGGTTTCCTTGAAAAGGAGATAGGAGATGTCGGGTTGAAAAAAATGTCTAAGTGTCGATCCCTACTTTGCATATAAATCCTTCGGTCAACGCTACAGTGAAAGTAAACACCGACTTATTCAGATCTCATCGACAACTCAGATCTTAGCGCTAAGGCAAAAGTCCCTCAGATCTGGCCTCAGCGATAACTCAAATCTGTCTTCGCTACGCCAAACAAGCGTAGCAGGAGCACCGTTGTCTTTTTGTAGACCTTGGATTGTTTGGAGTAGGTTGTATTTCTCCTCTACCAGGGCCTCAATGATTAAGTGTTTCTCTTGGATCGTATCCTCCCCTCTTGGATGCGAGCCTGCAACTTATTATGGCACTCCATATGGCTTTGTCTAGACTGTTGCTTCTTTTCCTTCATCCTTTCAATTTTCTTGGACATTCAAAGGCCTATTTTAGTGAGCCCGGAAATGGTCGTGTGCGAGGCTTCTAACGCTACTTGGGTACTCTCATGTTCTTTCTTTATATCATCCGACTCTCGTCTCTCGGTTGCTAGTTTGGCTCTAAGACGTCTAATCATGCGGCTCTGGTTGTCCAGGTCAATCTGCTTCATGCGAAGGGCAGCAGCCGCAAAGCGCCTTATTTCACGACGTAGTGGTGAGTGCTCGCTGGGTCTTTTGGGAGGGGGTAGCACTGGTCTTATGTGAAATCTGAAAGTTCGTCCCGGACCTTGCAAAATTTAAGATTTGGTTTCCCAGTCGGATTATGAACCTGGTGAGCTCTGATACCACTAAAATGTCATGTCCCGAGATCGATACTCATGACATCGGCAATATTAAACAATTATAAAATTTTAAAACATTAAGCCTCATAGTATAGCTCAAAACCAGTCTGTTACATAAACAAAAATTTTACATTAATTAAAACTACCAGCCCCAGAAAAGTTGTTCTTCTTCTTCAACCTGCTCTTCGTTCATATCTTGTGGGAGAAGGGGTGAGTGTTTGGGGAAACATCAGCAAGTGGGCGACAACATTCGAGCATAACAGAATATAAATATACATATACATATACAGATACGAAACAGAGCATAAAACAGAATAGAGCATATCATATCACAGAACAGGTAGCACTGATAGTTAATTTGTTTCTATGCTTTACTGATCAGTCCCAAATTTTTACTCCTCTAAGGGGTCGAGGCCATAGTTACACCACGTAACTCAGAGTGCGGAATATTCTGTAGACCCATATTACGAAAGAAACATCAGTGCTAAAACAGAGCATAACCCAATATTCATTTATTTAAAAGGGACATTATTAATATTAATCAATTTTAATAAATAATAAAAAAAGAAAAATAGAGAAGTTGATACAAAACAAGTGCTCGAATGATAATTTCATAACATAATATAGCATAACAGATTATATAGTATTGCAAACAAATATACATATATATCAAAAGAACACTTACAGGAATTTGAAGTTTGAGTGGTTCAAGGAACAAAATCTGGTATACTTCGTACAATACTAGGATGCAGCCTTGTGCAAAGATTCAGCGTGGAAGTTTACTGTAGTTTTCTGAAAATTTCGGGATGAATGTGGGGGAAATATGCTGTCATCAGCTAGGTATTTATAGTTGCAGAAATGGGAGTCAAAAGGTCAGCCATTAAAGCCTAAATTCCTGATTTCATGGTCATTAAAATGATTGTTACAATAGTAACGGTTTAGGCATTGAATTAGATGGCTTAATTGGCCATTAAACTCTCTAAATTGGCAGTTACGAATGCGACATCTGATCTGTACGCGTGTAGTAGCTTGCTGAAATTCGTGAGCTGAGTATTCTTTACCAAATCTGAATTTACGTCGCTAAATCTGAATTTGCATCGCCAAATCCTAGTTGACTTAGTCAAATCTGAGTTGACTTTTTTCAGATCTGAGTTAACTGTTGACTGTCCAGATCTGAGTTGACTATTGTTCTGATCTGTACGCGTGTAGTAGCTTGCTGAAATTCGTGAGCTGAGTTTTCTTTACCAAATCTGAATTTACGTCGCTAAATCTGAATTTGCATCGCCAAATCCTAGTTGACTTAGTCAAATCTGAGTTGACTTTTTTCAGATCTGAGTTAACTGTTGACTGTCCAGATCTGAGTTGACTATTGTCTGTCCAGATCTGGGTTGACTGTTGACTGTCCAGATCTGAGTTGGCTGTTCACTGTCCAGATCTAAGTTGACTGCTGACTGTCCAGATCTTAGTTGGCTGTTGACTGTCCCCATATCTGAGTTGACTGTCTGATCGTCTCAGATCTGAGTTGACAGTCCCCAGATCTGAGTTGACTGTTTGATCGTATCAGATCTGAGTTGACTCTCCTGAATCTAAGTTGACCGTCCCAAATCTGATTTTTTTCTGGGTTTTCACACCCCTCCCTCCTTAAAAGAAGTTTCGTCCTTGAAACTTTGGTTACCTTGATCATCGAAAAGGTAGGGGTATTGACTTCGCATCTTTTCCTCCATTTCCCACGTGGCTTCTCTATCGGTGTGGTTGGACCATTGGACTCTGACGTACGGGATTGTTCTTCGTCTAAGCACCTGGTCCTTTTTATCCATGATTCGGAATGAGACTTCTTCATAGTTCAATCCTTCGGTCAGATTCCCTTCCACAAGGAGTGGTCCTTCATAAAAAACGTGACTAGAATCTGCGATGTATCACCTTAATTGTGAGACATGGAAGACATTGTGGATTCTTGACATACTGGGTGGCAAGGCCAGTCTGTAGGCAAGTGTGCCTATTATTTCCAAGATTTCAAATTTTCCGACATACCGGGGATTCATCTTTCTTGCCTTATCAAATCGGCCTACTCCTTTCATTGGAGAAACCTTCAGATACACTTTTTCGCCTACCTCGAAGGCCAATGGTCTTCTCTTTAAATCTGCCCAGCTTTTCTGTCGATCCTGGGCTGCCTTCAGTCTCTCTTTTATGATGTCGACCTTTTCACTGTCTCCTGGACCAATTCAGGTACTGTGATTACCTTTTCTCCAACCTCATCCCAATACAGCGGCGATCGACATTTCCGTCCATAGAGGGCCTCATAGAGTGCCATTCCTATGTTGTTGTGGTAGCTGTTGTTGTATGCGAACTCTATCAGAGGTAGATGTTCGCTCCAATTACTACCGAAGTCCAAGGTGCATGTTCGCAGCATGTATTCTAGGGTCTGGATGGTCCTCTCAGTTTGGCCATCTGTCTGTGTATGATAAGTTGTACTGAGGGTAACCTTACTTCCCATGGCTTCTTGGAAGCTCTTCCAAAAACGAGATACGAACCTTGGGTCCCTATCTGACAAAATGATGGTCGAAACTCCATGCAGTCTGACAATTTTGTCCATGTACAAGGCAGCGAGCTTATCCAAACCGTAGTTCATTCGGACAGACAGAAAGTGCACGGATTTCGTTAACCTATCCACGATTACCCATATCCCATCATAGCATAATCTTGTTTTCGGCAGACCTACTACAAAGTCCATGGATATGTTTTCCCACTTCCATTCTGGAATTCCAGTGGTTGCAACAATCCTCTAGGTCTTTGATGTTCCTCGTTTACTTATTGGCATACATGGCATCTAGCGACAAAATCAGCAACATCTCTTTTATCCCATTCCACCAGAAGTGCTCTTTCACATCTCTATACATATTTGTACTCCCTGGGTGGATTGAGAACTTGGATTTATGTGCTTCAGACGTCACTTCATGAAAATGATACCCTTTTGGTCTACTCAAAACTCCTACACCTTCCCTTGCTTGATTTGTTTCTTAAGTTGGGACAGAGAAGGGTCTCGATCCTGATTGATTTTGACCAATTCTTTGAGGCATGGATGAGTTGAGAGTGAGGATAGTATCACCTTGTTCATGTTATTCCGACTTAACGCATCGGATACCTAATTTTCCCTTCCTGGGTGGTAGTTTATTGTCAAGTCGTAGTCTTTAAAAGCTCGATCCATCGTCTTCGTCTCAGATTCAATTCTTTTTGAGTGAATATGTACTTGAAACTCTGATGGTTAGTGAATACTTCACATTTTGCCCTGTAAAGATAGTGTCGCCAACTATTTAGAGCAAAAACCACCGCAGCTAGCTCTAGATCATGGGTTGGGTAGTTGTGTTCATGCGTCTTTAGTTGTCTTGAGGCATAAGCAATTAATCTGTCATCTTGCATGAGTACACACCCTAGTCCTCATTTAGATGCGTCGTTGTAGATAGTAAAGCTTTTGTCTCCCACGGGTAGCATTAGAACAGGGGCAGATGCAAGCTTTGCCTTCAGAGTTTCAAAACTTGCCTCACATTCTTCGTTCCAGTTGAACATGGAGTTCCTCTGCGTGAGTCTAGTGAGTGGTATGGATATTGAAGAGAATCCTTCTACGAACATACGATAATAGCCAGCCAACCCCAACAAGCTTCTAACTTCTGTCACTGTCTTAGGTATAGGCCAGTCCATGATAGCTTCCACCTTCTACGGATCCACTGATACTCCTGCTTCGGAAATTATATGGCCTAGGAATGCCACACTCTTCAGCCAGAATTCACACTTCTTGAACTTGGCGTACAGTTGTTTCTCTCTCAAGGTTTGAAAGGTAAGTCATACGGATCCACTGATACTCCTGCTTCGGAAATTATATGGCCTAGGAATGCCACACTCTTCAGCCAGAATTCACACTTCTTGAACTTGGCGTACAGTTGTTTCTCTCTCAAGGTTTGAAAGGTAAGTCAAAGATGTTCCTTGTGTTCTTCTTCACTTGGTGAATACACGAGTATATCGTCTATGAACACCACCACAAATTTGTCAGGGAATGGTTTGGATACCCGGTTTATGAGGCCCATGAAGGCCGCTGACGTGTTGGTTAGACCAAATGGCATCACCATGAATTCGTAATGACCATATCTTGTTCTAAATGTAGTTTTAGGAACATCTTCAGTCTTGATCTTTAGTTGGTGATAACCTGACCTCAGATCTAACTTGGAGAAGGTTGTAGATCCTTTGAGTTGATCAAAGAGGTCGTCAATTCTTGGAAGATGATACTTATTCTTGATTGTTATCTTATTAAACTCTCTGTAGTCGATGCACAATCTCATAGTTCCATCCTTCTTCTTGACGAATAACATTGGAGCTCCCCAAGGTGACACACTGGGTCTGATCTGCTTTTTTCTAGCAGTTCTTGTAGTTGATCCTTGAGCTCCTTGAGTTCTGCAGGTGCCATATGGTAGGGTGCCTTGGAGATGGGTCCGTCCCTGGCACTAGGTTTATTTCGAACTCAATTTCTCTGTCAGGCACTTTTCCAGGTAAGTCCTCTGGAAACACATATGCGTACTCTTGTACCACTGGGATGTCTTCTATTTTGAGTTCATCTCCTTCTTTTATTTTGTGGATCATTGCCAAGAAAACTTCTGCTCCTGACTTCATGGCTGTCCATGCCTAGGCAGCAGAAAGTAGAGACTTTCGCTCCTTGTTATTGCCATAGCATATCAGCTCCTCTTGATCAAGGGCTTGGAGTTTCACACTCTTATCTCGGAAATCTACCAATGCCTGGTTCTTAGATATCCAATCCATTCCTAAGATGGCATCGAACTTGACCATGTTGATTTGTATCAGGTTTGCAGAGAATGAATGGTCGTTTATGGATATCTTGCATTCCCGATGGATCTTATGTGTTTCAATGGTAGTGTTGGTATGAGTTGCTACTCTATATGATTCACATAGAATTTCAGGCTCTAGCCCTAACTTCTTAGCAAATATCCTAGATACGAATGAGTGGGTAGCACCATAATCAAACAGCACATAAGCAGACAGCTTGTTGATAAAAATGGTACCTGCCACCACGTCGCTGGCGTCTTCGGCTTCTTCTTGTGTCATGGAAAACACACGAGCATTGGGTTTATCCTCCCTGGGATTTGGCTTGTTCGGAGCCGCATTGCTCTATCCAGCCTTTGGACCTTGGTTTTCCGGAAAATCTGCAATTCGGTGGCCCAATTTCCCACACTTAAAGCATGCACCACTCTGCTTGTGACAATCTCCACTATGACGGTAACCGCAAGAGGTGCAAGGTGCCAACATTTTGGTGTTTGTTGCAGATGCTGACCCGCGGTTGTTGAGGTTTGTTCGCTTGGTCTTAGGCCCACCGTGTCAAGTCTGAGCATTGAGGGGGCGTTTGTTCTTGTTTTCAGCTTCTCGCCTCTTTATGTCAGTCTTTGCTTGGATTGCAGCTCCCATTAAGTCCTCAAAGCTTGTGGCTTGGTAGACGGCAAGGGCTTACTGGATACGGCTATTCAGACCCTTCTTGAATCGGTGCATCTTTAGAGTATTATCTGCCATGATCGTTGGGACATAGGTGTCAATGAATTGAACTTGGATGTATACTCTACTACCGACATGTCTGCAGTCTGAGTGAAAGTTTCAAACTAGCTAAGATGTTGCATTCTGACTTCCATTGGAAAGTATTGTTTTGATTTGTCCATTTGCAGTATGGTTGGCTCGACTGCTTCCCATCATTTCCCAGCTTTGCCTTCAGGGAGTGGTGTTACAGCATCTACCTTGAAAGCGTCTGGGACTTCAAGTTGTCGAATTTTCATTTCAATATTCTTCATACAAGTCTTGGCAACCTCGGTGTCAAGGCTCCCATCGAAGGTGGGGGCTTTGTTCTTGCGTAGGGACTCATAGTAGTACTTAGTCCCATGAGGTGGAGGGGTAGGAGGAGGGGCTTGGTTGTTGTTGGTATTGACCAACCCTTGGTGAGTCGTGGCAACTATAGTATCTATTGCCATTAGGTCTTCTCTGCTAAGACCACCACTTGAATTTGAGGATCCTTCGCCTCCATTGTTACTATCGCTTCTTAGGTTGCCTGCCATATTCTTCCATAGGAATGCTTACTAATGATGGTTGCGTATAAATGCAAAGCAATCGAGAATACCATATCACGAAGGGATAAGAAAATTTTGGATAGAAAAATGAATGGAATATAAATTGAGAAGGTAAAACACATTCTATTCCTCAATAATCTCTCCCTTGCCTAAAGGAATATCCTAAAGCCCTTCTTCTTCTGGGTCTTCCTCCGGTTTTTCCTCCCATTCATCATCGAATGGAGCAAGAGCACTGTTGTCTTCTTGTAGACCTTGGATTGTTTGGAGTAGGCTGGCTTTCTCCTCTACCAGGGCCTCAATGATTAAGTGTTGCTCTTGGATCATATCCTCCGCCTTTTGGATGCAAGCCTGCAACTTATGATGGCACTGTTGGCGAAGCGGCGGATCCAGATCCCGCTACCGGGCGCAGCGGAAGATTTAAAAAAATTGGACCTGGGAACGGTCAATATACAATAATAACAGCAACTAAACATGCATAGGATGTTTAGATTGGTACCTTGCTGGCGTCTTGGCGCCTGGCTCCGACCAATTTCACGAGGAAATCGGCACTTCAACGGTAGGCGGTTGTCGTCCTCCTAATCCGGTCCACGACTGGATTCTCGATTCCTTCATCGGTCTGCACTAGAAAATGCGGCGAAGATTTCACGGACGGAATCTCCTCGTAGGGACGGTCGGAACAAGTCCGACGACGGCGATAGGCATCGGCGGCAAGCGGCGACGGCAAGGGAGGCGGCGACGCAAGGAGAGTGGGAGAAGGGAGGAAGAAATCTAGGGATTTGGTGTTTTTTCAATGCTAACCATAGGGCCCTATATATAGATTTCTTCATGGGCTTGAACCGCCTTAATGGGCTTGGGTCGGGCCCAGGTCCATATGAACATTCGTTTCAATTCCACTGCAGTGGCTTCATCATAATCCCGATCGACGATCAGATCGGACCGATCTATACAGTTTACAAAACTGAGCATTATGATGCGAAAACAATTTTTCGGACCACCTAATCCAAAATAGCAATTTGGCCCCTGCAAGTTTCAAGGATAGTCAAACTAGCCCAAACTTTAGGGAAATTGCATTTTTGACCCTGTTTAATTTTAGGAAGTCGCACTTCCATCTTTCCTCCTCCTATACTCAACAAATTGAGCTTAATTTCCATGCGGGAATCGAGAAATTAGTACTTGTGTGACCCTCAATGGTTTAGGGATACAGCTAGCCGTGGGCTCACAACAATTGTGACTCCGAAATCACAATTTCGGACTAACCATCGGAACATGGTAAACCGTCTAGCAACATCGCCCCATGATCCCCTAGGTATCACTGATAGTGCCTGCAAGACCAATTGGTCATGGTTAGCGTACAGTACAGTCCTTTCAACACAAATATCCCGATCAGATCAACGACCATTGGTAAATCGAGAGTCGCTAGAGATCTAATAACCATGCATACATCTTGGAGATCAAATAGTGACATCTCGTGTGTTACTAGGCAAACCCATTTACCAAAAACACATCAAGTACTCTGGCCAGATATTTGTCATACTATTATCTTCTCAGATAGCATAGGATATCCACGCACTAGGGCGAGCGGTGAATCCTCGACAATGAAGCATTGACTCCTACATGCATCGGGACCTCACCCAATCCCGCCACCTGATGACCCCAACTGAGTCGGTAAACGGGTCAAAGTGAGGCACCTATCATGTAGAGTCTCAATGACGTTTCGAGTAATAAGGGCTAATCTGTACAACCAAGACCTCGGACTTAATCCACTCGACAAATGGTAACCGCTTGGAAAGTCCGAACGAGGGTATTTCGATAACTCACCAGGTCACTATCCATCTACATGCTCAGAACATCACAATGTTCCCTACCAATGAAACGTGGTACTTTACATCGTAGATGCTAGTATCAAACTCGGGCGGCCTTATCCTCATTTTGACGGTCCAATCGACTAGGAACGAGTTTAGAACGACACAGTGACTATTAGATGTGTTTCATGATAGCCATCATATCCACTATCACATCGAACATACACTATGGTGTATTCTAGGTCTTGATCCAACACAATTGTTAACATTACAAAATAATGAAGATAAAGAATGCCATAAAAGAATACGAATTTCATAAATAAAGATCGTTTTACAAAGAGTCAATAAGAACCCACACGCCACAAGTTGGCTAGTTGGGCGCCTACTCTAACAATCTTCCACTTGCCCTAAAGCCAACTACTCAACAGACGCAGTCCCATTGTTCCGCGATGTTTTTCAAACAACGGTCCTTGCAAGGGCTTCGTAAGTGTATCAGCAATGTTGTCTGTAGAGGCGATTCTCTCGACTGCTATGTCACCTCTAGCCACAATATCCCGAATTATGTGGTATTTCCTCAATATATGTTTGGATCTTTGGTGAGACCTAGGCTCCTTTGCTTGCGCAACGGAACCCGTGTTGTCACAGTACACCGGGACTGGAAAAACTCCTTCAGGGATTACGCCCAACTCATGGACGAAATTCCTCATCCAAACCGCCTTTTTAGCAGAAGCTGATGCTGCTATGTACTCAGCCTCAGTAGTTGAATCTGTTGGCATACAATGGCGGATCCGGATCCCGTTTCTCGGGGGCGCAGCGGAAATCAAAAGTTGCCCCGAGAAATGTTCAATACATTCAAACACAAATCAATAAACCATTCATATGGGGTTCATTGATTGTTACCTTGCTGGCGTCTAGGCGCCTGGCTCCGA